>JAAAKQ030014277.1:1436-18154 GCA_010016005.3 Zanna intricata
ATAAATGAGAAAACAAATATTTATGAGATTTAAACACCTTTTACAATATTTAATGAAATACATTACTTTTAATAAATTTAGTAATCGATGAGTACATAAGATTCATATTCGTCCATAGTTTTTTTTTTATTAAATTTAATTTAACAAAATTATTTTCTGTGTACCACTTACACGTCTCCGATTGTATTATTGTTGCGATGATATAAATCTATATATATATATATTTATAAGAATTTATAACTTAATCTATATAGATATAATATAAAATCATTAAAAGTTTATTATTTTTATTTCAAAAATTTATATCTCCTTTTTAGAATAATCAACAGTTATTTTGCCGGCTACAGCACTTAAAAACGATATAATAGTTCAAGAAATTATCTGTAAATAGAATCTTATACAGTTCTGTTACCAAACTACATTTTTCTGTGTCGAGCTGTTGCTTATCAAAAAATAAATTTGTTATCAGCATAAAATATCAGTCTTATACTTTTCTTCTTTCTTTTTGCAAGTTTGCGTTTGGAGAATAACGCAAAAAATCAGCTTTGCAAAAAGAAGAAAATTATACCGGGTATGTTTTAAAATGAGTTAGGAGTTGTTTTTTTTATCAGAAAAGAGTAGATTTTTTCGATGTAGGATACTATTCGGAATTCAGCGGGTTATTTAAGTTGTTAAGGAATTTTGATGTGTTGTTATTTTAATCTTTATTTTCAATTAATCTCATTATTACGATTTTAAAATATATTTATTCTAACAAATTCTTATTGAATTAATTAAAATGAAGTTTAATAAACTTTTATATTTTTATAAATTAATCAATTACGTTACGTTGATCGATACTAATTTGATGTACAATTGTGTTCATTTATTTATTCACATTAAAAAAAATATTATTAAATTATTAAAAAAAATACTGTTATTATATTTTGAACTTAAATCATTTATAAAATAATTATATAAAATAATTGAATTTATTAAGTAAATTAATTTTTAATTTTATCGACTACTGACTATTTTCGGTATTGAACTAGATGAATTTAAATGGATAATAAATTTATCTATTTAGATGAATTTAAATTTATCTCTTTCTTGATTTGAGTTTTTATCTAATTTTTGTTTTTCGTTAATACTGAGATTGAGAATAGATGTTAATAATTATATATAAACAGTGGATTGGCAGTTTTAATCAATAATTGTATGATCTTTAAACCTAATATTAGTTTTGCTCGTGTAATTTTTCCATTAATTAAATACGAACTTGATTAAAGTATTTTGTAGACGTTTCAACTTTTAGATCTAATTACTTATTTCTAATTTTCTTATTTTTTATTCTAATTTTATCAATTAATTAATTAGATTTGTGATAATTAATTGCTAATAATGATGTGTGTTGCGGAATCTTCAGTCTTGTTTTTTTTTTTTTTATTATTGAAAATTAATAGTTTGTTAAAATTTATGCAATTAAATAAAAACGCGTTTAGATGTAAACACGTTTAAATAAAAATTGTTAATTTCAGTTTATCTTGCTGTTACACGTCCAATAAGAAGTTTTATATTTGAGTTGTTTTTAATCATTTTTATTAATAAATCTGTAAAAAGTAGGTTAACTTTTTCATTTATGAAAATAACTTTTAATTAATATTTTATCTCCAAATGACCGTTACACATGTCTAGAGACGAATTTTTTTTAACGAATATATTTTTGTATGTATATTTTTTATTTTAGATATTAAAAAATTCTTAACATTAAATGAATTTATAACTTACATAAAAAAAATTATTCATGGTTATAACATTTGATTTAATATTATTTAAAATATTATAGCTAGAATTTCGTTTCGTTATAATCATAATATATAAAATAGTTCGTAAGAAACGTTTAAAAAATTTAATTTACTTAACTGAAAATGTTTTAAGTATAAAATAATGTTGAAATGAAAAAAATTGCATAAAATGAAAAAAAAAATATTAGAAAAATCTCCGTACAAGAAATTTATTAAATTATTGGTTTTTGCCCAATAAGATTCATTATAAAGAAATTAAATATTAGATAATCTTTATAAAGTTGTTAAAAACGTTTTATTGAACGTCTGGGCTACATAATAGTAAACATATATTTTTTAGACTTCAAAATAAAAAAATTATATTCTACCTATAAATTTGTTTTTATAAAAGTATTTAAAATATGATTTTTGTTTAAATACTAAAAAAAAGGCGGACCTATGTTTCGCCGTAACCCGCTGTTTTTTCAGTTGTGATTTTTTAACACAGCTTTAACCCCAATATTTTCTTGTTTTATAATTTTAAAATATAGAAGTATAAATCATTCGAACGAATGAATATTTCGTGCGATGCGGGCAGCCGCCCGCCCACCGCCATTGGTCACCACTCTGCGCAAATAGCAACTAAAATAAAAATGTGCGCACTTACATCAAACCCAAGCACCATCCTTTTTATAGAGATGATATTTTTATTTTTAATATATTGGAAAAATAATATGTGAATATATATATATATATATATATATATATATCAATTTGGTTTTTTAATTAAATATTCTGTAACCGGAAAATAGCATAGTCCCTATTATTCTATAGTATTAAAATTAATCTAGGCAATATTACACAATGGATATTGGTGTACTTTGGTGATTGGCGTTCAATTAATCTTACGTTTCAGGAATGGTCGACCTATTTTTTTTTCTGGCCAGATAAATGTCAAAATAAGTATTTTACAAAATGTAGCTTTGTTCTTAAGATAAAAACAAATAATTGTATTATTTTCTTATTAAAATTATTTTTATCGAAAATTAACAAAAAAAAATTTTATTACAAAAATTTCGTTTTTTTCTTTTTTGTTGTCAATGAAATAATTCACCACAGAAGCTAACGAAGAAGTTTGTGTGTGTGTGTGTGTGTGTGTGAGAGAGAGAGAGAGAGAATATGAAAATTAAATTTGTAGCTTGTAAAAAAATTCTATGCCTGTTGGGGATTCGAACCCGGGACCTCCGGTTGAAAGGCCGAGACGTTACGTTTCCACCACAGAGATCCGAACATTTACTTGCATAGAAAATACTGATATATTTAAGTAATATATTAATATATATATATTTCTGTTAACTTCGATAGATGACAGAAGATTCAGCAGAATATTTTTTTGTACAAAAATAATATTATTTTATTTTCAAAATGAAATACTTTTATAATTGAAATTGTATATAATTTGTTATTAAAATATTTCCGAGAAAAATGTGCACTAGTAGGGTTCTTAGAATCGATGATTTTGACGATGAAATCAGAAATAAAAAGAGATATAAAATAAGATAGCAATATTCAGCAGGTGGAAATTCTATTTAGAATTCTCCTCAATAGAAACGAGAAAATATTTGCTTCCGAATCATATTTTTAATATACACTTATCTACAGCGCCACTTTTCTCCCTACCAGTGATTTTTTAATAATGTTATAAAAATATTTGAAATAAAATGACTTATTATAAGTTAGTTGTATAATTGATACAATTGCATATATGTGTATACATATAAATTCAGAAACTTAACGTTTTTATTTTTGACTATTTTATTTATTTTATTATGTTGTAAAAACATATATATATTAATAGATGTAAAACATTGTATCTTATTCTTGTTGAATTGTATAATTAATAAAGTAGTTGCTTTACTAACTTCTAATGATCAAGAATAATCTTAGAACTAATATTATTACAATACTTCAGAACAGCGTTAAGTAGTAGCAGCAGCTGTTGTTATAACTGCGTAATATCATTAATGTTGTTTCTTTAACATTAGATAATTATAATTTCTGTATTATTAAATTACATTATCGAATATTACTCTGAATATCTAGACCTAATGATTTATCTTTTACAATAGGTATCTAACTACATTTTTTCCCGGTTATTAGTTTTGTTTAATATTTCGTAGCCATATCTGATAAATGCATCAGTAAATTGCCGTATCAATAAATGCATGTTTAGTAAATTTAATCCGGTTAACGTAGTCACTTATATTAATTTTCGTATTCGTATTTCTGGTGTCCTTTAGCCTAGAGGGCTCAATTAATAGAGCTGTGTTAGACACAGTCGTCCTGAAATTGTACAAAACCAAGTATTGAACTGTACGTTTCGATTTTCATGCTTTGTTGGTCACAGTAATCTTATTGTAAAACAAATCTACCGTTAATCTGGAATTTTAAATGATTGCACATTTTACAGAGGTTAATAAATTATGAGGAAGATTGATTTCTCCAATAAAAAGCTATGGTGCGTTAATTTGTTTGTTGCATGTGCTCACATTTTTATTTTGAATTAAGCGCACGAACGATTCATTCGTTCAAACGATTCATACTTCTTGATACGAACGACTTATCTAAAATTATATTTGTGAGTTGGGAATAAAAAAGGAAAACACTGAGGTTATAGCTGTGTTAAAAAATCACAAATCAAGAAATAGCTAAAAAGTTTAGGATTTTGAAACATTTCATTTTAAAAATTTTTGCTCTTGTTAGTACACTAAATTCATGAACGTTATTTTATTATAATTGGCAAAAACATTAAACAAAATCAAGTATAATGAAACATAAACCATGTAACATTTCCGCGGTTTTTTTCTAGTAAAAGTTTAAATTAAGGAATTTACTTTTTTTTACCACTTCTTCTTTTTACAAGTGTTTTTAAATTCTTTTTTTAAATGTCCATATTTTTTCAATGCTCAAATTGAAGTTTGACAATGCGCAAATCAATGTTGCTTAAAAATATATATTCATATGTTCTGAAGTCGATAATTTATAATTATCTAATTTTTCAGTATTGGAATTTGATCAACCCGATTATAACTTTCTTTATAAATATTATTTTCAATATAACCTGAATATCACTAAAATTGAGTTGAATTCAAGAGAACGATTAGATACTACATATATATATATATATATATATATATACATTTAAAAAAAAATCTAATTCTGTACTACTATATGTTACATTTAGATAAGTATAAAAACCTGTTGCTTTCTGTGATTTTTTTTACTTTTTCGTGTTATAAATGTGCAAGAATTTACCATATAATTAAACTTGCTCGGGCCTTTTAAAAACGTGCGGTATATAAATTCAATTAAAATTTTTTTAATGTGTGATATGAATATAAATATATGATATTGCGTGAATGTATGAATACTCAAGTATATTTTTACAAATTTATAAGAAAACCATGAAAATACAATTTTTTAATTACTTAGGTAATGGTTGTGTACCTAAATACTAGTAAAAAAGATCCGAAAGTTAAAAAAAATCCGAATAAGTATAACTCATACAAATTAATTATTACTTCATTTGTTCATGTACAATACATTAAATAATATTGCTTGTGTATTTGTATAAAATTTTATAAATATAATGCGCGATTTATTTTTTTAATATTATTTTTATTATATTATATACTCAGTCTAATTTTTGACGGAAAAAATCTTTAGTTAAAATTTTAAGGACTTCTCGTAAAAAATAATTATTTATTTATTTCTCCAAATACGTAAATAAAATCAGCCAATTAACTTATGACGTTTGAATAGAGGAATTATACAACAAAAAAAATTGAACCGATAAAATTTCTTTATTTTTTTAAAAAGTTGAAATTACGTAAAATACAAGTCATTATAATGATATAATGTAGACTCATTGAATGTTTTCCCTTCAGTAATTTTTTAGTTTGATGTTCGGTTATATTCTGGAGATGAGGTAAAAATTGAGTAACTGCATTCTAAAGAAACGGAGGATCTTGTTAACGAAGTCAATTGACAGCTGCCCTTGTGTTTCTTTTCACCGCTTAACCTTATTCAGTTTTCTTTTACCTGTTCAGATTTATTTTACAGATGTTAAAAGACAAATTATTATATTTAAATATAAATAATTATCTCCCATATAGTTCCAGCCATGACTTGTTTGCCTCTGCTGATCAAGAAAATACAAATAACCGTTGTACTCGAAAAATAAAATAACATATTAGAATCAATTATCATGACGTTCCAAAACACGTTTTATTACCGACGGAACATTGATATGAATTAACATTAAAATCAATTCCATTACTGGAAGAGATGATTTATTTACTGTCATATCTACCATAAGAGGCAGATAAATCGTGATCATGTTGTACATTAGCAAATATTTTACAAAGATTCTTTTTTTTTTTTTAATTTTCATTTCGGTACTCTTCATCCGTACGCTAATGTAATAATTTTTATTAATCTAGAACTAGAGGGTTTTGTAATATTTATCAATATTATTATTTGTAATATTGTATCACGTAGTAGACTTATATTATCTAAATTTATAATTATTCCTGTTATTTATGTTTCTTTTAGAGTTATTCCTATTATTGGGTTTATTTTTAATTAACGCATTTCAAAATATATATATTTTTTAAAATTTAATACACATCCATGATTGCCAGTATTATTTAGTACGATATACTTTAACTGATAATACTTCTGTATGCAATTGTGTATTTAGCGTGTAAGCAATAATATAAGCTATTTATAAAGATAAATATTCGTTTTAATGTAAAGTGTTTTAATGTAATGTAATGTAAAGTGCCTATTTACATATATATGTATATTAAATTAATTATTTTACTATTCATTTTGTATTCTTATCCCCCTTTTTTATCTTAATCTTTTGTTTTATTAGGGTTTCATTAAAATCATATTGAGAAGCCTTGTTTTAATGAACATTCAACAAACGTTTGTAGCATAACAGTCAAGTATAAATAAAGAAGTCAATTTTAATTTGACACGTAAGTAAAACTCATTACAAATAATCATTTTTTTCCTAATTATTGTATCAGTTTTTTTAAATATCTATAATTTCATACTTCGCAACGTCTGGGAGTTAAAAATGTTGAATGCTGTAAGTTTTTAAGTCCAGGTGTTATATAAAATTGTTGTAATTTTTTTGTTAGTTTATGAGCCTAGAATGCTTTTAAAAATTGTATCTTCTTTCTTTCATACATTTTAAGTCTTAAAAATTTTAAAAATATTCTTCTTGGATTTTCAAGCTATTAAACAAATTGTAAGAATAGGTAAATGGTAAGAACTTTTACGGTTTATTTTTTATTTATGTTGAATTGTTTTTTTCTGTTCGTGATCTTTCATGCGTTAAGAATTGTTTTCTTGTTGCTCATAAAATATCTTATTGGTCAAAATTTGTGACTTTTTAAATGTAACGTAACTTTTTTTTTGCCCTTTGTGAAAATTTTAATAATATTTTTAGGTTTGTTGCTTGTATTTTGATAACTTTATATATTAAAGAATATTTTAATTATTTAAAGTTTGTATATGAGTAACCTAAGGACACATTAAAATTAATTATGAACATTTATATTACTGGTTTAAAGGATTTTTGATGTATTTAAAGTTTTTAAAAACTTTTAGTTTAATATAAAAGAATTAATGAAAGCTTTGCCCAGCGGTAATTTATTTAAATCGGTCTATTTGTTGTCAACATAAAAAATCTCAGTTGAAATGTTTTTAAAGAAATAATTCCAGTTAAATGATTATACCACCCAGAATTCCAAATTCAGAAACTGGACGAAAGAATATTTACTATATTTTTTAATAAGTTTAATTTTATTTTTTATAGCGTAATTTATATGTTTTAACTAAAAGCATTATAAATCAATATTTGTGGTAGAACATAATTTTTTTTTTGTTTAAAAATATAAGCTTATTTTTATTATTCAAGATAATATAAACTTTATTGATAGTATTACCTTGTTAAATAAAAAATAAGTTCTTATATTAATTAGAGAATATAATAAAAATTAAAAAATATCCTAAAACAAATGGATAAAACTCCCTGTAGGAATTAAAAACCTTTTATATCATTCTTAACAACGTAAGAGTGAAACCCTATAAGAGTAGTCTCGGCATTAAAATTCTGATATCTATAGTAGATAACTCTTAATTATGTCTCAATTCTTATAAACTTCTTTTCAGTATATTTATAAATCACGATTCCATTTGTTGATTTATACCGTTTTGATTTGTGGTTTAAATTTCATGCTGACGCATTTATCAGTTTACCTATTTACCATATCTTTTTTATATTTTAAATATGTTTGCATAATGCTAGATTGAATTAAATAATGGAATCTCTCTCTTTTTAAGCATTAATAAAGCAGAAATTAAGCAGTATTATTTATTTCGATAATTATTAATATTTTATAGATTTGAATAATGAATTAAAATTGTTATAGTCCTTCCAAAATATAATTCCACTTTTCCATTAAGCAGTAAGTTTTATATTCTAAAGTATTTACATTACATATCTACGTACTCCTGCTCGCTCAGGTACATACATATACATATTAATCAGGTATTAGTAACAATTTTAGGAAAACTTGTGTAGTCCTAATCGGTTTTATCTATTTTAAATTCGGTTGATTTTGAAACATATATTTTTAGCTTATATAATTTGCAAAGATGTTTATTAAATGAAAGAAATAAGTGCTCTCTTCTGCTACTGTTTTCATTTTTCATCATCAGCACATTGCGTTTTACTCCAATTTACATTTTTCGCCATCACTTGAAATCTTTTGACTTGTTCGATGCTTAAAATTTATACTGATTAATATACTTTCTACTAACAAAAAAAAAAATGTCCCTAGACGGAGATAGGAACACTGCTCAAAATAAACGTAACTAAAACTTAATAAATTGTAACTTGCTCGTTATTTCCTAGTTCCAGCCAGGATTTTTATTTTATGATGGTTCTAAATTAGTTGCGTACGTTACTACTGCTGAGTAATATCTACCCGAAAGAAATAAAAATACTTGATAAAAGAAAATTTAGTTAGAATAAAAAATTAGGATATATAGGTTTCTGAGATTGAGAAGCTAAATCCATGAAGTAGATTTTACGATATGATTTTATTAAAAATTAAAGGAAAAACGCTTCACTGCTGGTAGTATGTTTATAATTCGGAAAAAATAATTATTGAAAATAAGTCTTTTATTTTAAGTTTTAATTTTTTTAAGATGGAAATTTTTACTTCCTTGTACGTATAATCGTGAAAATTGAGGGTTTTCAGATCTCTACGGAAATATCCAATTTAACCAACCCTGGATCCATTTTGACTAGTTTCGCCGTGTAATCTGTACTTATGTACATACATCACTTAAAAACGATTAGCCGTTGAATGTTGAAGTTCTGGATTTAGGACTGTTGTAACATGTGGTTGTGCACCTTCCATTTTGATTGCAGTCCACTAGATAAAACGTGTCCAAAAACTCCAAAATCCCCAAAAAATATGGATTTTGGATTTTTTCGTAACTGCAGCAGGCCTCGTTGACAGCTTTTCAACGATATATCATAAGTGGTAACTTATTTTCATTGGTTCCAGAGTTAAAGCAAATGAAATATTAATTAATGATATATTTGGATCTTATAACGGAAGGCACATCGGTTCGAATCCGACTTCATTTGCTTCTTTTTTTTTAACTTAAATATATTTATTTATTAATAATTATGAACCTCTGATTGCAAATCAATGTTTTCAATAAATACTTCAGTAATAACAATACAAATTTTTTTAAAACTATGAAAAAATATCAGAATTTATTAATGAAATAAAATGTTATGTACTTTTCATTTAAAATAAATGTGTATATTTAATTTAATATTTGTACAAGAAAGTCATGGTGTTGTCCCCACCGGTTTTTTTTTGTCAGCGTCCAACTAACTGACTGTGTGTTTTGTTAAGAATTCAATCTTTATATCGTTAAATATTGATATGTTTACTGCTTAATACTGCTGCAGAAGTAATTTTAAATCTTGATTATTGTTGATACCGATAACTTTTATCGTTGTACTTTTAATACAACTTTGATTGTTCGGTTTAATTATAGGTACTATTGGCCTTAAACCAGATTGAAAAAATTACTGAACTGTAACTGATCCTTCCTGTGTTTCGTGCGGTCGTATTAATTAATTTTAAAAATTGAAAAATGTATTTTTATACATAGATTATTTCTTAACCAGTTTTTATAACTATAATTTTCTGACGTACTTTCCCACAGAGTGAACTTTCTTTTAGGCCTACCGAATGATCTTCACCTTTTGGATTAAAAAAAAAAAAAAAAATGTAAAACTTTTTTCTTTACTTCGAATTTAGCAATCTCTCTTCTCATACAAGGAACCTTCCTTATAATATTATATAATGTAATTTTTTTTTTAATTGTTGTCAAAGTTTTGAAAGGAAAAATTAGTGGCTTTTATATCGTTTTGAAAGTGGAAATACCTTTACTCATTAACCTAGTGATATAAGTCTACATTATCTAAATACGTGCATATTTAGGGGTAATATTTCGAAGACAGAGAATTAATTTTATTTATCCATCATCCAGTTTTAATTTAATATTTCCTGTAATATCTTTTTTTTTAGAAAATTTATGCCATGAAATAAAGTTTTGGTATGTAATAGTTTGTAAAGAAACAAAGTGTAAAACATCTTATGTTTTATTCAACTTATCACCCGTGTGTTAAAAATGCTGTTTTAACATTTATTTACCGGCGTATATAGGCCAAACTTATTTGAGGATTGTTATTGCAATAATGTGAAACATTAATTTTATCGGGTTACTCTTGTAGTACACTCGAGTTGAGATCTGGATTAAAGCCAGCCTTCTGTCTGGAGCCTGAGTGTACACTATAGTACAGGGAATAAGGATGACTGGAAATGTGGAACAAGGACATTAAGACCGACATACAAAAGAAGCAACGCGTTATACAGGAGGATAAATGTTCTAACTTTAAGGAATCGTTTCAGTTTCACCGCTGTGAAACCGTGAAAAATATCAAAATTGAATTTCATTCTTCATTTTTTCCTCTTCCCGTTTTATTTCTGAAACCCTAACTTTTAACCTCATCCCATCCAATAAAATTCGTTATGACTGGCTGGGACTTTTGAGAAATTTATTGTTAAGTAAGTTTTTAAAATATCTACTTTTCCTTTAGCCGCATTTGAACCTAACCTAACTGTGTACCTTCAGGTAAATTAATATTTCTGGAACACATCCAAAAACTTGTGTTTTTTTTTTTTTTTTTTTAATGCAGATATTTTAAATATCATTAAAAAAATAACATTTAGCTCCCAGTCACTGAATTAAATATATAATATCTATATAATATTTTATATCTTTTTTCATGTACATATCTTATTTATTATTTATTGCAAATCGTATTTAAGTATACTTTTATATTCTACTGAGAAAAGATAAATCTATGATAAATAAAATGGATGTCTGTATATTCATTTATTTATAAAATACGGCATATGTATCGATGAGAAAATATATAAGTTACATAATATTAATCATAGCAAACTTAATTACTGTTTATTTATTTTAAAAAGAAATATTTACAGAATAGTTTTTTCATAATTAAGCTGCTCTAAATGTACTGCCATTTTAAAACTACTGAAAAATTCTTTACTGTTCCGCAGTTTAAACCTATTGGAAATATTTTTTAAGTACTAGCCCTAAATTTGGATCTTTCATTAGGAAAAGGTACTGAATTCCATATTATAAGTACCGCGTACTAGGATATATTATTTAACATACATTGCAAAATTTTTTATTCTGATAAACATTTTCATTTCACTAAGGAAATTAAACGTGTTTTAACTACTATATTATTTTTTGTCACTGCTTGAGGATACAGCTATGAATTTGTTTTTAGAAATTAATAAAATAATTTATTGAATTAAATCTATGTTTGTTTGGTGAGAGTAAAAACAAAACCTTGAAGTAATAACTAGTATAAATTAAAACAATCTCTGCATGCATATAACCAAATCTTATATTTATATGTCGGAGTGAATGATATTGTTGGGGACATTATTATTATTTATCGTATTACAAACAAACAGTATTAATTATAAGGAGTTCAAAATAGTTACAATTTAATGAGGCTTGTTAAAATTATTCTAAGAGATGAATATTTAATATATATATATGTATGTGTACATACATTTTTTTTTTTCAGAAATAAATTTGTAAAATAAACACTAATTTATAAAATTCGAAAATATAAACAACGAATTTTTTCTTTTCTTTTTAATCGTTTCATGCAGTCTTGATTATCTCCATAAATTTCGTATTAATTTTACTGACACAAAATTTAAGTGAGTAAGTAGGTGAAAAGAAGCAGAACTCCTTCGAGTTCCTGATAAAGCCCCTGGTTTTGACGTGGTTACCAACAAAGTCTTTGTTATGCCCCTAAAGGCCCCCCTAAGGCCGTAAATTATGTGACTCACTGTTTAATGTTATCCTTTGAACGACTTGTTCTCCATCGGAGTAGAAGTTTTAAATAGTGATAGTACCTAAGCGGGGCAACTCAATGCGTCAGTGTCCTCGTACAAGGCAATATTCCTACTACCTATTATTTCTAAGGTATTCGGAAGGCCATTCCTTTAGAGATTGAAGCCTGTATTAGAGGTATGACAAGTTATTCCTGATCACTAGTTAGGTTTCCGCGGTGGTCACTCCTCTATTGAGCAGATACACAGGATCATTCGTGTTGTCACCAACTGAGTGAAAGAGGAAAAGTTCTGTTCTACCTCAAAATTTTTATTTACTATTGCCTAGTTACTTGGACGGACGCTTCTACCAGATTACAAAAGAGGAGGCGTTATCTGAATTCTATGACACTTCCATGGGTGTTCGTCAGTCTCAGCGTTGGGGGCCTATCTTCTACTCCATCTTCATTCTGGACCTTTCAGTCACAGACAATACCACTATTGCATCGTTTTCCGACCACGTGGTAATCGTGGAATCACGATTATGTTTCAATTCAAGCCTCGACTAAGTTGCAGTCTGAGTTAGACCTTCTAGTCGAGTGGTTGAAGAAATTGGATGAATATAAAGGTCAATCAAGTGAAATCGACTTACATGACATTCTCAATAAGAAGAGACTGCCCAGGAATCCATTAAGAGGAAAGTTACATCCCGAGAGCCGAAGGTGTTTAGGTAATCACCTAGATAATAGGATAACATTGAAGGTTCACGTTAAAGAAAAACGAAAACAGATATCAAATTTAAGAAGTTACACTGGGTTATTAACAAGAAAGTTTTATATAAAATGATGTAAAACCGGTTTTTACTTACGGAATGCAACTCTGGGGTTCGACAAGTACCAGTAATATGGAGATTATTCAGCGTTACCAGAATAAATTTACAAAATGCATTTCACAGGCGCCATGGTTTGTACAGAACACCGAAATTCATGAGTATTTAAATTCATCTGTATTTACAACATACAGAATTCATTCTGTTTGTTCGAGTGGAAGTAGATCCGTTTGCTACTAAGTACAAAATAAGAGTTAACGAACATGTAAACTAACTACCTGTTAATCTCTTAGACAATAGGGAAGATGTAATAAGGCGATTAAAGCGGGTACATGTATTGGACCTAGGAACCTAATAGTGATACTCAGAACGCGGCCTCCCTTCTTAAGTTGCACATCGTCAAATCGTTTATTTTTATGATCATCTATGTTTTTGTTCCTATGTTATTTCTTTTCTTTTTAATTTGTGATTTTATTCATAGCACTGGACATTATTATAATTTTTATTTCATTACTGGCTGGACTTCACAAATGCTTATGCTACCTGTGATTTATTCTTGTTGCCTAAAATATATTTAATTAAGTTATTTCAAGCTAGCTCCTTTATAATTTAATTAATTTGATGATATTTGCTTATGGTTTCTAATCTTCGAAATCGATTGTAAATATAATTTGATACAAAAATAAAAATGTTAATAAAATTGGGGTTTTTTAAATTAAGTCCTGCCGTAAATGAACTGCAATGCAAAGGAAAATATGTATGGAATCATCGCTGGATTCATTGCATATCAATCGGACCTATATATTTAAAACAGAACTTTTGTACCAGCTCAACTGGAACGCTAACTGGTCCCAACTGTTTTGTGAGCGAGTGCTGTACAAACGCCTGGATAGTCTCAAAGCAACTGACTACGATTGCGTTGTTTATTGAGCTGCTTCTTTTTGTTTTATATAAGTTATTTTTTGGTTTATTTCGTATTCGTAGATTGAATACAACTACCTACAAATGTTTTTGTATGCAGAGTTGAAGTACTTTCATTAGATGAATAAATGGTTCCCTATACATTTCAAGCTTTCGCTGTTACAAATGACAGTCTATGTATATTTTACTTAAGGGGATGTGTTATATTTTTAAGGAAAACCTCAATATTTTTGTTTTTGTTAATATCTTTTATCTTAGCGATATGGGTGCAAGATTGTTTTGTTGATGAATGAGAAGGGGACTTTAGTATCTATTTGCGACGGTTATTTGATATTCTGGTCATAAAAGTTGTGGCAACGGGTGAAAGTTCTAAGATTCATTTACGATATAACAAGTCATTTTTTAATATTTTAGGAAAGAACATAGAACAAATGATCGAGTGCATTTGCTAAATTTCATTACAATTTAAAAACTCCAGAAAACTTAAAGAATTTCAGAAAGTTATCTGCTCTTACATTTTTTTATTCTTCTATTGTATTTAATAAAAATATATGTTATTTATCTAACAGAATCTTTAAAATGTCGATGAGAGATATATTATAGTTAACAATTTAAGCCACATTAACATAAATATTATGTGTTATTTATCTTGTTTAGTAGCATAAAGAGGTGTACGAAGTTAGTTTTATCATGTTCATTCTATACTACCTATTAACAATTGAAATATAAGTTCAAGAATATACTATAATACCTAAATGAAACGCGTTTTGCAATTAAAGTTTTTGTAAGAGGTTCATTACTGCACCTGCCTGTAAATTAATCGATATCTTGACGTGTTTAAGAGGTGATATATGGACTGAGAAACTGTAAGAGTTGAAATAATAAAGTATTTGTTAATTAATGTTTCTGCTAGTATATAAAGTTTGATCTTATAAATGAACCATCTTGGAAAACCTGCTCCTTCTGGAATTCCAGTATTTAATTTAGAAAAAAAAATACGAGAAGATTTATTATACGAATATTAATTTATTTGAAAGCAATTTAAACATTCGAAACCACGCAGGTGGTAACGTTGCTATTTCAGTTCATGTTGCTGGATTTTATCTACGAAGAAAGAAAAAAAAATTTTTTTTATGTTGTTATTATTGATTTGTAAATTGACAAGCAGTTACAAACACTACTTACTGTACGCTTTGTTACTTAATTACATTTAAAATTTTCATGTGGTAAGTTTTTTATACGCCGCTTGATTGTTTTTTTAGTAATAAAATTAATTGCTCAGTACAATCATTAGAATCAGTACAATGATCAAGTGTATGATTTTAATAAAAATATTATTGTTATAAATGATTGCATTATTATTTTCCCTTTCTTCTTAAACCTGTTCAAAAAAAAAAAAAAATTTTAAGTGACGGTTCTTGTGTATTAACATAAATACGATATAAAATTATCGACCTTATTTTGTACCCGTACTTTGAATTTATCCGTCTTATCAGTTTCGTTGTAATACTACTACATTCGGGTAACCATTTTTTTTTTCTTTGATTAAAATCACACTTCTGGTTTATTTGTATATAAAAATATTAAATTTCCAATAATTCATTTTCATTTTTGAAGTATCAATCTTTATATATTTTGGAAAACCTTTGTACCATTACATAACAAATTTATAATACATGAATAATAATCAATAAGTATATATAGATACTTTTTTATTGACTGTATTGTATAACCTTTTTCCCGCTTATTAGTAATTAATTATTCCGGATTTAATTTAAAAAATTGTTTATTATTAATATTTTTAAGACTTAACGGTAATATTTTTATTTTGATTTATTATCTTACGATATTTCATTTTTTATTTCTAAAAATATATGAAAATTTTATAATCTTTATAAAGAATGATTGACTGCTAAGTAAGAAAATTTAAGTAAGATTTATTGCTATGTATATTGAGTTTAGAAAATGTACTGAAAATTTATATAAGTTAATGTTATCTATATTTTAAAATTATACTTGCTAATTTTTATAAAACGTGTTATCCTCCCTCTTGTGTTGTTTTACTACAAAATCTTTTTTTTCGACCTTAATCTTTCTTATATAATATAAATGTATATTTATGTAAATTATTCGTTTTGCATAATTAATATTAATAACAATCAATTTCCTATTCTGAATAGAAGACATGCGTTTATTTAATTGCAATTTATTTACACTGTTTTGTTCATTTTATCTCATTATTAACAAAATTTCAATTTTTTTTTTCTTATAAATATTTAATTGTAATATATACTGTAGTGAGATTCCTCGTGTAAAAATAAAAATTAACTTGTTTCTACAAAACAAGTATACCCGCATTTTAATTTTGTATTCAAAATAACTAATTATAATGATACGAAACGAGGTTATTATTTTTTATTAAAACTTTAAAATATTTATAATTTATTCGTAGAATAATGAATTGAATTTTAATGCTTCATACTTTGATCGGAAAGACACTTTATGTGTTCATTTAATGTTAAGTAACAATGAGTTGTGAATGTTAAAATAATTTTTATCGTATAAGTCTATAGATATTTCATTATCTTCGGGAGGTTTATTTTTTATTTTACTTTTGACGTTTTGCTTTTTTCATTTAAAAATGTCTTTTATTTTCTC
>JAAAKQ030014288.1:0-18154 GCA_010016005.3 Zanna intricata
AGAAGCAATTTAATAATTTGCTACCGGTAGCAGAAATCGCAAGTACAGTACGGGGCCAGAGGCCGAGAAGCGATTCAAATAACAAGATTTTGAATCCTAAACACAGTTATGGTATTACTCTTTAGATAACTTATGTTATTTGGGAACGGAAAGGTGTCAAACCCAATCCGGCCAACGACTCGGGTGGTCCCCGGTGAGAAGGTGAACTCCACCCGTGGCTCTTCATTGTCCTTAACTAAGGAGGCAGAAGTGGCTGACTCTTTGATAACCATTCCCGTCAACCAGTCAGAAATCAGTCTCCTAAACGCCTCCGAGCCGCTTCCTCGAACGAGGAGGATCGTTCATGTGGCGATCTGATGATACTAGTCATTTGAAGTGTTAGCAGATGATCTTAGTCAATATATTGACCAAAACACCACGAGAGATCAAGTTGCTGAATGGAAGTTCACTATCCTGATTGAGGAATTTCAACAGCTTTGCGAAATTTTACCCTCCTTAGATAGGGTAACCGTGGCTATACTAACTGATTTTACCCAGAGGATTGATATCGGAGACATCTTAGAGCAGGAAGGGGCCGGTGACGTACTTACACTTTTGGTCGCTCGCAGTTGGCCTACAGCACTATTGACGACGACAGTTGTAATCACCAAGCTCGCTGTTATCACAGATGATCAGATACACATGGTGGATTTGGCGGACCGGTATATACAAGACAGTCGAGATTGTCGTACCTCAACGTCCTTCCTTGCCTCCTCCTTACTTAGGGAGGGTAAGGCCAACCGAAGTCAAGTGATTAGAGACCGAGTTGGAGGATCTATTTTTCTTGGAAATGATGAGTCCATAATTGGTGATACTGTTTATACCATTTTCTATAGCTCAGGGGAGAGAGATCAAGGAGCTTCTTCAGGCATATCGTTTGATTCTACGCGAGTCTGGGAACTCGGTTTTTAATCTATCAGGTAAGAGGAGTCAATCTGCCAGGAGGCTCCTGGCCTATCATGGTAGGGGTGGCGACAGGCGAATTCCTGTTAATCTTCTGAAAATAACTAAGCAGACTGCAAATGGTACTGTTTCTACTGTCGCCAAGAAGGAGTATCGTGGTACTTGGACTCTAGTTGTTAAATCTACACGAAAGTTGTACGCCGAGCTTCTAAAAACTATGAAACATCTAGTGACCGCCAGCGAAGCCGCGAAGTTATTGCAATTAGAAAAGGCAATAGTGAAGAAGTTAGAATCCGAGTTAAGAACGCTAAAGCCGCAGAGTGTTTTAAGACAGTGCTGCAAGTCAGGACTGAGGAATTTCAGATTAGCCTCAGCTAGAAAGCGGTTAGACCTACTGTTGTCCACATCTCGGATATAGACGCAACTACCGACAAAGATAACATCCAGGAAAGTGATGCTGGCGTTGTGGATGCGGTCGAGGAATTTAAATTGACTTCGGTCTGTCCAGCTTACGGTTCTACCCAGAAGATGACGATTATCATGTCGCGATTATCGTGCCGCCAAGATGGTCGTAGACAAGAGAATACGTATTTGATGGGTACTATGCTGGGACGTTATCCTAAATATGGAGACGCGGAGTTATCGCCGTGGGAAACTGGTCATGTGGCGTCCCGCTGCACCGGAACCAGATCGCTCGGGCCTCTGCAGTAATTGTGAAAAGACCGGTCACCGGAGGCAACAATGCGATAAGGCAGCACATTACGCGCTCTGTTGTTCAGAGAGATAGTTAAGAGATGAATGCACACCTTCACGTCAAGTATACCAGAGGTCCATCAGGAGGGGCGCTCAGCATGCTGGTCTTGCCCGTCAGTCAAACCTCACTTGCTGTCGACTTTACAAATCAGAGATCAAGAAGTCGAAATGGGATGCATGGCAAACCCTGTGTAAGGAAATAGACCATGATGTCTGGGAGGATGGCTACAAGGTCGTTAGAGACCGCTTTGGTCACCGTTTCCTCACCCTCACAGCCGCTCAGGTTACCGAGCTGGTAGAGAAATAGTAACTGATGATCTCCCACTATTTGAATTTTGCTAGCCGGTTGCAACAAGAAGTCTAGGAGAAGGGTTGCCTAAGCGATTTGCAATTCGGTTTCAGACGTGGCCGGCCGACGGACTCGTCAAAGTACATAATGGATGCTATGGAACGTTCCGCTAGCGGTACTTGGAGATTCAAAAAAATTTCAATAGTAATACTGCTGGACGTAAAATGTATTTAATTCTGTCACCTGGAGGTCGATTTTTGAGGATCTAGAGAAGAAGGGCCCGCTAGATATTCTTGCTCAGATGGGCTGTGAGAAGCAGAAGGGTGTCACCAATACGGATACGTATGATCTTCTGCTGGAGAGATGGCAGGAGCGCTGATGTGCGGCAGCAATGGGTGCTTGGAACCGTCGTCTAATTCAAGAAGTTAAGCTGTGATACATCAGGTATTTGGTCAGCTCAGTTACGAGCTCACCCACTTCTTGACGGACCAAGGCCTTTATTCGGCACTACCTTCACTTATGCCGTAGGGCACACGACGGCGGGTGCCCACATTGCGGCCATCTGGATGATGAGGAACATGTAGTGTTCAGCTCTCCTAATTGGAAAGCTCTGAGACACACTTATGGAAATCTTGGCACATTCAAGCCAGACAATATAGTTCGGTTCAAGACACACCTGGAATGGTTCAAGATGAAAACACCTGGAATACCGTAACCAGCTTGGTCACCGCAAATAATTATAAGGAAGGAAGCCGAGGTAAGGAGAGCAGAGCATTCCGGATAAGTCCTAGAGTCTTGGTGAAGAACAACCTGACCCGTGAGGGAGGGGGTAATGACAGCCGCAGTTTTTCCACACTTTTGTGGGTTGACTGCGGTGATGATGCACGGGGACTCCTGATCCCCCGAGCTCAATGGCACCTCCCAAGGCTGAGTTATGCTTGTTTGCGGGTCCAGCCTCGGGAGGAGAGAAATGGTGTGACAGGAGTTGTTTAGTCGGTAGGTGCGGGTACATATAGGCTTTCAATACCAGCCCGACACTACCTGGGGGGATTGCCCAGGTGTGGGTAAATGGCATTTTTCTCTGACCCCCCCAAAAAAAAAATACTAAACAAGATTTAATATACTTTTCTTTCGCAGTGATAAGTGAACCATAGGAGAACTAATTACATCATATCAATACAACTAGCATGTAATTACATTTACAAAAGAATACCTTTCTTGTAAAGTCTCAGAATTATTTTCTAAATCTGAATTCAATATAAGTTATTTTTCAGGGATAAAAGAAAGTCATTAAGATTAATACTTAAAACTTCACTGAATGTTTAAGTTCCAAAAAAAGGAATGAATAATATGACTCCCTATTAGTTTAATAAAATACTGTATTAATTTTTCTTTTACCCAGATTTGGAATGTCTAAGGGTAAAAATATAATTTAAAAAATATATTTAATTAAAATTATCGTTATAATTTTTCATGCTTGATTATTTTTTCGTTTACCTGAATATGTTGAATAAAATAAAAGTGGCTTCAAAATTTTAATCATTAAAAACATGATGCAATAGGCTCATTATTCAAATATTTGACCCATTTTATACACAAAATGAGCTATAGTATGTAGAACTTTTTATATTTAATTTTGGGGGTTTTGTTAAATTTTTACAGCAACTTGCGTTAGCTTACTTGTCTATCCGTTTTCATGGAACTGTTGTCAAATGTCTCATTAGGGAAGTCTGATATTTTTGTTATTACCAAAAATAAAAAGACTTTTTTCTCATCAGTCGACTGATTTGATGCTATTCCCATTATTTTCTGCTCAGCACTAATCGTAAAATCTAAACATATTTACTATAGCATACATTTGCTGCAATCTCACGCACATACTACGTATTAGGTTAAATTTCATCCTTTCAATTTTCAAGCTGCTAGAGCCATAAATATGCGTTATACATGTATATCAACCTCTTCAGCCTTAAAAGTCTGTGTAGATCCACTTTTTTCCATTTAGTGGCAATATCAACCATAAAATACGAATCAATAACCAGAAAAGATAAATTTAGGATTTGGCTTACCCATCAAAACATTTCATTGTGAGATTACTCTCACATTACAATTTAATTCTAGTACGCTTAAACTTCAACACTAATTGAATAGCTCAAAAATAAGGAACAAAGTATACACTATAACAGTATAAAAATTTAATAAGTTCATTTTCTCCTTGAAAACAGAAAAATTATTCTATAAAAATTCCTTTCTCGAATATGCAAAATAGGTTCCAAAAAGAAGATATTAAAAGATTTTTAACAAGAATGAGATAAATCTTAAAGAAAATGTAATTCCAACTCTTGTTGTGCAAATAATTATTAAAAAATACAATTAAATTAAAATGCAAAGCAGTCAAATTAATAAATATCAAATAATTAATATTTATAACACTCAATTATGCCCTAGATGTACGAGTTTTATAAGTAACTGATGTTTAGCTCTAATGACATTCAACCTCAGACAAAGAGGTAAATTCAAAAGTATGTATAAAACACTGGCTATAAACAATTCAAAATAAATCATACAATTATTACAGCAATAATAACAGTAATAGGTCAAAAAGTAAGCTTAATACGGTATAAAGCAATTTCGATGAATACCCAAAAACAAAACTCACTCATATTCTTCTTTAATAACATATTTCTTGTTTTATAACACATTTTCCTTAAAAATCAGTTATACCAAATCGAATACGTTTCACATTTGAAACTTTTTCAGAACAAATCAACAATAGAATGACAACTGTTTCACGGTTCATCATATCTGTCAAGGGGAAAAAGAATGCCGACAAGGAAATTATGCTTAAATAAAAAAAAATTCGCATACTTAAACATACTTTTTTATTTTTTACTTTTTTATTATCTATATTTTCAAATCTAATTATTTATAGATATTTAAAATATATATATATATTTTATTCTGAAAGTTTACAATTATCTTTGTCATGAAACGCATCACATCTAAGCATATTCATTCGATTCATTGTTATTACAAATTTTTCATTAATAAGATACTTTCATAAAAAAAAATAAACCCATTTATATACTTAAAAATATATCAATGCAATATTAACAAAATACTTCCAAAGGGAGCTTCTGCTACAACTGTAAAATTTTCATTTCGCTGTCTGTATTATTTCCAACTTATTAAAATGTTGTTATCATTACATATTTCTAATATTATATGACGGGATAAAAAAAATACCCAACGCCTAGAGACATAAAGAGGAAAAAACATAATAAAAATTTCTATTCACTTTTTCTTGGAAATAAACTCAGTTTAATACAAAAATACTGCGTGTAATTTATTTACTGGCTGGATTCCAAACCTGCACTTTTAAGTCAGCTTAGAAAAATACATGTAAATATTCTTTAATTTTTTTATACAATAACGAAAATCTTAAAAGATTACTTTTGGTCATCTTTAATTTATGAATTCTGGTGTTTTATATAAATTTGTTTATAATAATTCTTTAGTTTAAGCGACAGCATGAGGTTATCTATCATCTTGTTTACCGGCTTGCAAAGGGAAAGGTTTAAGAAAACCTTCTTTTTTTTTTTGAAAGAAGACTTGAACCTTGAAGTTAAAATACAGTATACAACAGTAAACATTTTCCTTCATATCTATACAACAGTATAGATATGTTTAATTTAATTTACTAGTCTATCAAAGCATCCTTTATTAACGGGTGAAGTTTGAACTTAGCTAAATTATGTGATGAAATTATGAAATTAAAATAGGAATCAGGAATTGCTGCAGAAGAAATGTCGCTACTATAATTCACTATAGATACTAATTCAACTGCGTAGAAAACTGGACGATCCAATTTCAAAATTTAGTTTTTTATTAAAGCCATTCTCCTTGATTTCGTCCTTCTAGAGAAAAATCAAAAGCCTTCAAATTGCAGTAGATTCTTTACTAAATTTCTCTCCAATAAGGTCAAATCTTGCATATTGGCAAAGGATCGTAAAAATTAAAGATAAAATATTACAGCAATAATAATATTACTGCAGTTGTATTCCTTTAGATTTATATAGGAAAGACAAACATATTTTAATGATTGGAAGAAAAAGCCAAATAATCAAACAGAGAAGGAGATGGCAACACTAACGATAAACCTCAGCAAATATATCTACAGAAGTATACGGAGAGTACGGGAAAATATCACTTTTTCTCAGGGGACGGTCAAATATATTAAACATTCCTACAACTACTTTAAAGCTGTTAGAAAAAATGTCACCGATAAGTACGACATTAGGAATAATAAAAATACTTTCTTTTTTTTTTTAAATCCAAGAGGCATTACAGTTTAGCAGGAAATTTGTGATTTGATGTTGCTGTTAAGGCATGAAAATTCCCTCTCTTTTCATTCTAGTGTATCTTGTTTGCTGTATTCCCAAGGCCCAAGGTATGCATCTTTCACCATCCGACATCATAAAATTTTTGTGGGAAAATGATTACCTCTTTTTTTGTGATTGTTCACGTTTCTTTAGTTACTCTGTTTTCTTATAATAAACATCATTTTAAACAATGATGTTTATTATTACGGTAACTAGAATGTTTTATTTGAATAATATTAATGACTAAAATAAAAGTAAATAAATGAATAATGTTTATCCCTATTACAGAATAAATATCACGTAATGTTATTCGGAAGAGTGAGCCGTTTACCCACATATGAAAACAGAATCTTTTACACCCGTAAGTTATATTATCATTACCTTAGACCCATCTATAAGGTGAAAAAACACAATTTTATTTTGACAATTTATCAGTATCTTACTATCTTAGTTAACATTTATAGATATAAGCATTAATAAAATTGCCGAAGATATTTTTTGAAAAGATAAGTACCACCAATAATTTTTATCATAAAGACATAGAGAAAAATATTTTCCTTAATTCCTAAAAATTTTAAAAAAAAGAAAACACATTTAGATGAGACTTTTAATCCTGCTTTAAAGTAACAATTTTCAGATAAAACACCCTTATTCACAATATTTTCACAAATTATGTGTCATTCTATATTATCATTGTATATTAGTGAAGTTGAATATTTCGGAGAGAACTGAAGAACATATTTTATTGAAGTTTGCGAATAAGTTAAACTGAGTTTGGCAAATTAATTGATTCATGAAATACAAGGAATACATCTGTTATAATAATCAAATACGTTCAAAACCGAGTTAAACCAGTTATATGCTGATTACATAGTCTTTAGAGTGTAGGTAAATATCGACTTCTATGTCTAAATTTACATATTACAGTTACGAATCTTAATGTATTGTTCCGACAAAATCAGCAAGACTAATAAACTGCAGTAAACTAATAAAATTACAAAACTACAGTTACAGTTTCAAGTTTGCAAAGAGCACTTTTCGATGTACAATAGCTGTAATGTACATCCTAATTGAAAATAACAGTACAAAATCTATATATAGATTTATTTTAACTAGGTATAATATATTTATTATAAACTGAAATAAGAGATTAAAATAGATAGAATAAGAAATAAAATAATAGATTTTTTTATAATAGAACATTTTAATAACTTATAATTAGAATATAATATAATCATTTTTTTAAATTGAAGTATTATTTAAATACGAATTTCAATATTTCAAAAATAAAATAAATACAAAAAGCTTAATAAAAAAATTATGATTTTACACCTAATTGTTAAGCAACTACTCACAAAATTTGTATTCCCTGAATTAAGATTTTATAAAAGTTCACGTAAATTCAAATTATAATTTACAAATTTACAGTAATTCTGATAACTCAAAAATATTTTATCCCAAGATAAAATTTAAAACATTAATCTTTGGTAAAAGTTGTTTCAAATTACTGATTTTTTTTAAATTTTGAGTATTTGGTGAAGAACATACTTCCTCAAATAACGATAAAAATAGTTTTAGTTTTCTATAAAGGTGCTATAACCCGAGTGAAACTTTAAACAATATTGTTAGAGAATTTTGTGCTTAAGTTCTGAGTTAATCATTTCTTATAAGTATCCAGACAATTTTTTCTTAATTTAAATAAAAGAAGGAAAAATTTCTCGCGAAAAGGAGGAAGATGATATTGGTTATTGCTAAGATAAAGCCATCCCATTTCAAGTTTCAATGGAATTGGTTCGCCTTTTGTTTTAAATTTAAAAAAAAATTAAAACACTAAAAGTGATAATGGGATTATCTGCTTCAGTTTTGTGTAAGCCAGTTTAAAATGTATGTGTAATATATAATGTATGAGAGTATGTAAAGATAAAAATTTTACGTAATACAATTTTAACTGATATTAATTTTTTAAGCCATTTTTTTTTTTTTTTATTAAATATTGCAATGATAATAGTGAGGTGATATAGATTGTTTCCAATTTAAAACAAATTGATATTTCTTGGAGGACCCTACACGTTAATATTTCACTTTTTCACAATTAGAAAAATTAAATTTTAGTTATATATACATACACTTAACATTGGGAGGACTAGAGATAGAGAAAGAGAGAAACGTTTTTCTAAGAAAAACGTTTTTTTTTTTTTTTTTTTTTTTATTATTGTGTAATGATTTTTTCGACGAATGCGACAAAATATTTCAATATTCATCTTTTTTTAAAATAAATTATTGAAGTAAAAAGTAAATGTCTTTGAAATTAAATCAAAATATGAACTGTTATATTAGTAAATTTATAAGTTTAATTTTCGAATTATTTCCTAAGTACTTAAAATCAGTCTGTAACAGGAAAACTCGATAAATAAAATATCAAAATATTTAATACCTACCACATTTCAATACATAAAAGCATGTCAGTTTTTTTTTTTTATTTAAAACTAAAAGTTAATTTTATTATGAAGCTGATCACTATATGATAAACATTTTACTGGATTTTTTGGTCGATTAAAACGATGATCTTTCCCTTAAAAGATTAAATCTTTTATATTTCTCCTATTAATAAAACCTATTTATAGCAATATAGCTTTTGTTTCGTTTATTGCGGTGTCAGAATATGTGCTATTAAAATTCAAAAAGCACACCGTAACATTCTTAAAAGGTCACTTTCTCTGGAGGTTCTCATATTGTCCCTGTTACTTTTATGCAAATACCATCTAATGCACTGTTTCATTACAATTATATGAAATTTTCGTTCCTATTAAACTGGTAGCACGTGCTCTAATGTTAAGTTCACTTCTATAAAAGCACATCCAAACATTTTGATTCATTTAAATTTGCATAATATATATAAAATGTATGCGCTCTTCTGGTACATATGCTATTTGTTGTGTATGTGCGTTTTAGTTGATACAAGTTTTACAAATATTTTATAACACGTGAAAATTATAAAATAGAAGTTCTTCTCTAAACAATTTTTCTTTTTGATCTCATCGTTGTCGTAAGTTATTTTTTATTTGTAATAATTTCAATTAAACTAACAGTAGATAAGTACTTTAATTTTTTACCGTAATAATAATAATCTAATTAATGTGCACTTACTGGAGACCTACGATAAGAAGTCTTGCAGTAGAAGATTTTCCTCTCAGCAGGGATGAAAAACTTTGACTAAAAATGATCTTAATAAATTAATTAATTCATATTTACATAGCTGTTATTTGGCCTCTGATTACAAGAAAAAAAATTATGTAAAAGATCGATTAGTAACCATTTAATATAAAAAGGACCATCTCATACAGTTACAGTAGAGGGGCCTCTGCTCTAACAGTAAAAAAATACTACAGTAAGTAGTAAAAAAGTAAATGTAGACTGTTGTGATTACATATATTTCTATTCGATAAGCTTGCTTGTAATGAATAAAAATTGCAACTATACCCTAATGTAGAGGGTTAACAATAACAATTAGCGAAGAGGCACTTGGACGTAGGTAAAATTTCTACGAGCACTCAAGAACGTAGAATGGAGTGCGGGTGAAAAGGATCGTAGAAGTATACAACTACTTTTAATTATTTAAACCCTATACTGGAAATCTAACCTGGCCTAAATTGTATTCATTGTTACTTGAGAAGGAATATTTTTTAAAGATTTTAAGATATCGATTTCTCCGACTTACGTTCGCGGAATGCACTGAGAAGAGTTTATGTTTGAACACACATCGTTTTTATTTTATTAGTTATTTATTTTATCTTTTAAAATTTTATTAGTCATTATTTTACGAGGACTTTTTTACGACTTTTACAACAATTTTTTTCACCAAGGGTTCACTGACCGACCTCAAGGCAAACCAAGAAACATCATCCTCTCTATTAGAATTCTTATTCCTTGGGCCTAACTCAAGTGCGTTCAAGTGCTACATACAGATGTTCTGGACCTTTATCACGCATTTCCTATAAACACACTTTTATTATAGCAGATTTCCAAACTTAGAGACGGTAAATTACTTACATTAAGCATAATTCTTTGGAGATAATTTGAACTATCTTTATTTTGTTTAATTTTAGAAAGATAAAATACTGAAAGTTACAAATTAGATTTTCTTTAATCTAAATTAACTATTATTTTGTACTTTTAATAAAAATTATAGATAGATAAGCCCTTGTGGAAGAAAACCATTTTTATTTACTTGTAATTTGTTTTCAAGTAAATAACAAATTAAAAAGGTGCATTCATTATATGCAAAAATAATTTAAAATGCTAGAAAAATACATTTTTTCAGTTATTTTACAATCTGTTTTCGGTTGTTAATTCTAAATATTAAATAATGAATTCTGTAACGTAGTAAACAGTATAATTTAACAAATGATAGAATCTCAAAATAACATTTAACATTCTCATCATCCTCGTACAAATAAATATGTAAAAAATATTAAGTAAATATTTTATCCACTTAGAGGTTCTTCAGTTAATCCTTCTCCAGATGAATGACGGACATTTTACACAAAAAAAAAATTCCACCAGAAACATCACATAGAAACTATAATGGGTTACATTTTTGCGCAAAGAATTGGCCTCGTAAATAATTTACATCTTTTTTTTTTTTTTTTTGTATATATATATATAACGAACACATTTAATATACCCAAAAAGTTTTATTCATCATACCTTTAATTTACAAAATAATAAACGTTTTTTTAAAAAAAGAGGTAGGATTTTATTCAAAAGACATAAAAGATACAATATTCATTCATAAATTTTCTATAACAATATTTAACTTATTTGATTGTATTTTTCGAATTTAAAGTTTTACAGCAATTGATAAAGTAATGTTTCTGCAAAACTGACGATCAAATTTGATTTCTATGCTGGATCGATGCCGCAAAATAAATATTTAAATATCAAATAAATAATCCTAAGTAGTATAATTACTTGATATAGGGAAACGTTTTGTCCTCTAAGTTTTACCCAATTTTAAACAGAATATCTGAACATAAATAAGAATATTTTCAATTTTATTTTGATCTGAACTCTCGCATCTGCCACGTTTTGTTTTTTTTTTGCAAATATGGTATTTGCTTATGAAAGATCTAGGTTTTATGAATTTTGAGATGTACCAAAGTAAGTGTTGTGTCATTAATATTTTTAGTTTACATTTTATTAGAATAATTTACGATATTTTCAATAAAATAAATATTGTATTTATGTGTTTTATCGAATTCGCTATTTGAATAACATTATTTAGTAAATAATTTTAATTAAATTATTATGTAGAATAATTGATTTTAATAGTTAAAAAAAATGTTCTGATCTGGATATGCACCTAAAGTTAACAAATAAAATATAAGTAATTTTTTTATAAACAATTATGAAAATAAAATACAGTATATACGTATATTGTACTAGCGGGAAAGGTTTTTTAATATTTTCTTACAACTAATAATTTTACTAAAACACTGGTTATAAATAAAGTATTGCAATGCGTTGGCATAATTCTAAATTTTCCGTTTAATTACAATAATAAATTATTATAAAATACATGTATTTTTTTTTTTTTTTTTTGTAATTAAGAAGGTAATGTCAACTATCATTATAAGAAAAGTAGTATAGGAATACGTTTAAATAATGTACGTGTCTATATATTTTTTAAAATTAAAGACTCAGTAAAATAATGCCAACTAAATGATAATTTGATATTTTTCATTTTGATTCTGTTTCCTATAGAGATTGTAAAAATTAGGTTTTTTCTTTTGTGTGTATTGGTGTATTGTACATCAGTATATAATAAACTGCTATTATAAAATGCAAATCATCATTTCAGAAGAAAGTTTTATAAATGCTAAATAAGCAAATAGTTTTATTTAAAAAATTCACATTAAAAGAATACAAGACGATTCATTTATATCTATATCTATGCAGACTAATGGTTTATGTACCCAAATAGTATTATAGGTGGGTTAACACTAAATTCCAATTTTGTCGAACAGATTTATTTCCAATCTCTTTTAATCCTATTTTAATTCTAAAAAAAAAAAAAAAAAAAAAAAAAAAAACTATCTCCCGTTTTAGAGGTTTTCATCTTGGAGAATGTCTTCGTATATAATTTAGCACCGAATCGAAATTTGTTGCAATAAGCATTTATATAAATACTTATAAATATTCTTCTCTATAATAGTATTCATTTTACAACAGTTATTTGATTAATCGTTCTCTTTTTAACAAAGAAGTAATTAAGTGTATCAAACAGTAAATATATTCGTACAAAAGAGTGGTCTGATAATAAGCCACGGAACTCCAGATAACGCTCTTTTAATAACCCTTATTAACTACGTTGTGAAATTTTTTTAAATCTCACTTAGACATGTAAAAAGGAAACCGACTGATAAACCATTGTTGGCGGTGTTTGATAAGAAAAGGCTGAATTAATTGTTCATAGAACTACTCCCGTTTCATTCATATTTTTTTATGTTTAAAATAAAGCAAAATTACCGCTTTCTGGCGATATGGCACGGAAATTAACAATTAGGATTCTTACTATTGCTTTACAATTGCACGTTTGTATTTAATTTTAGTTTTAAATATTTCTTTATTATAAAACAGAAATATGTAGATTCCTTTCCCTAACTTTAGCAAACATAAAAAAGGAAAGAGGTCAAGCAGATTCAGCAATTGAGAGAGAGCAAAAGAGAGAAGATAATTGTACTTAACAACGTATTTAAGTGGATTAAGTTTAAATTAATTTAGTTTTTGAGTAAGCTGGGAAAAAATCATTACATACTAAAATTTATAACAGTATAACAGAAACAAAACAGTGACGAAACTTCTAATTCCTCCAAATGCAAACATACATATTCCTTTTCTGACTGAAACTTACCTTTCTTGGTCTTTTACTATTTTCTACAGTTTACACATTGTAAATAACACACAATATTTCACTCAGTTTAAAAATTTTAATTCATTCCACATAATCAAATCTCTTCTCACGGGCTACAAATATCAGTCAAGTCACTAAGTTTTTCAACCTCTCTTCCGAGATTGAAATGAACCAAAATTATTTCCTTCCTAATATCAACTCATTTTTCATAACCTAGATAGCTTCACTTAATTCACATTTCTCATATTATATCAGTGCATAAATTAATCCTTCATTTTTATAATAACAATTAGCATTTAAAATTCATGAGTTATTTATCCATAAGTTTATGTTATTCATGAGTTATGATTCTTCAAAAGTTCTCATTTATTTTTGCTTTCGTACAAATTACAAGATTTATTAAGGAAATTACAAGAGTTCTAGCGATGATAACGCAATACCGTTTTTCGCCCTCAAAAGAATAAAAAATTACAAGATTATTAGAGCCTCATTGAATTGTGAAGACATTTTTTTCATTTCTTATATTTTTGCATTCTAAATTTCCTTGCCTATTTCATCAGATCAGCAAAATAATTTTTATCGTACTTTATATACCCCTAATTTTCTTCGGGGAAATTTTTCAAAGACCATGTAAAATTCCGATCCAAGTACTAAAATCACCATTAACCACTTAGTCTCTTCCAGAACTCTTTATTCTTTTTTTCTGAATATTCTACATAATCTTAACAATTATTAGTTTTTTTTCTAACAATGATTTTCCGTTTCCTGTAACATTATTTTTTTTTATCTTTCATTTTCTCAAAGTTGCTTTATTCTTCAGATGCTAAATGTACTTCCACATTTATTTATTTTACACTTCACGAGGCAATTTTTGGCGACGTTAACCTTTTTACTTCTCTTTTTATTTATTCATCCATCAGTAACAATAGTCTACATCTTTTCTCATCCTGTAATTCCTCATACTCACCATATTTATACACGAAGGTTCTTAATTATTATGTTCATATTTATTTTTTTAAGTTTGTGCAGTAAAGTAAATTTTTTATTAATTTCTATACTTGTTCCAATGACTTTGAATATTTTACTTTAGTTTCACTATGTGAGCTAAAATTTTGTGCTAGGAAATGTGAAGGTGGAATTTTGTTGCCTATGAAAAATGCCATTCCGACCGGGATTTGAACCCAGGACTTTACTTAATTCTTAATTACCTTTTCATGATAAATGAATAATATAATTATTTTTAATGCTGCCAGTGATCTGAAAACGCTTCGAAAAGTATCTCTAGAGTACTAACGATGAAATGAATAGTAAAATTGATTACTGTTTGATAACTTGTTTATTTCTTCAGTTAATAAATCTAATATATCCAGGAAAAATGTTGTAGTATACCAATGGACTACAATGTAACTAACTTGATCCGCGTAATTGTTTTCAGTTACTTTAAAAAAAAAAACAAATAAACAAAATCAAGTCATACTCCGTATAAAAGAAAGAACTGGACTTCAGTGAGAGAAACTCTAAAATACTTTGAAAGGCATACTTTTATATATATATATATATATATATATATATATGTATATATATACATACATACATATACACACTTATTTTCCTTACACTTTGTGTTTTTGTACCACACTGCATGTTTTATTTGAAGCCTAGTTTTACTAATCTTTAATTTTAAGCTATGATTTGTTTGGTTACCTTATTAAATAATAACTAAAATCTCTTTTGTTCAAATTCATATGTAATAAAACTGTAGCTACTTAACAGATTTATAAAATAATTAAATTCTGTTTGGTTGTCTGTTCGGATATCACTCTTGAAGTGTTGAACCATTTTCACTCAAACTAGCAGGTCACTCTGGTTCAGACAAATATAAAAAATTCAAAAATAAATACGGTGCTGGAGGAGCGCTTCCTCTGTTCGCAGTCAGAGATGATATAATAAATGTGAAAGTTTATGTCAGGTTCAGTCTATCTGCCCGTTTGTAGCAGAATCACCTGAAAAACAACCAACAGATTTTGTTTTCAAATTTTCAAATTTGTGAAAGAAAATTGCAGGGAAGATTTTAAACAATAGATCGTGGCCCTAGTTCCCTTGGGGATGAAGGAAGGTCTTGTGCTTTAGTTACGATAGTTCTATCTTTTATTTTTGTCTTCTTGCTCAATAATCTGTTTGTTCGCCAGTCTCTCTGTTCGCTCTCGTGTTCATTCAATATGTGAAAGGTATGTACTATATTTACATACATACCGTTGAACTAAGTTTGGTAAAAATTTTATGAAGATACATCACCCTATTTGTAAATTTGTAAGCCTATTTGTGTATTTGAAAACTTATACACTATAGATTAAGATATATAAAACATAGATTTTTAATTAATAAAAATATGTAATAAGAATAAAAAATAATAAAAGCGATTAAAATAGAACAAACAGAATTAAATTGTTAATTTTACTTAATCATTAACAAATCAATATGAATTGAGATTAACAACTACACTAAAGACGAATATCGGCAATGTGGAGTCAAATAATGATGTAGAAAAATTAAAAATTTATGATAAATAAACAGTTATCTTATTAAAATCAATACATAATTAAACATTAAATGGCATTCCGAAACTCTCCAGCAACTTAGTTCTGAAGATTTTTTATTCTGGGCCAGTAGGTGACCGCGCCTCTTAATTGTGTAGTTTTATCACTTTTTACTTGTCTAAATTGTATAGCCAAACTGAGTTAGATTAATTTAAAAACAACAACAATTCTGGCTGTGAGACGATATCAAGGAGCTGCTATCGTTAAAATATACCTAGTCCGGTTGGACCTTGAATCTTTGTGCCTTCCTCATAGAAAGGAAATCTAAATCTTTTCGCCACTTTGACGTACTCTCTCTTTTTCTGTTTAGCCTTTGAAACCACCGTAAAGTATTACTTCCGAGGATGAATGAGGACGATAGGATGATGTATATGACGATAGGTGTAGTCTTTTTTAGTTTCAGGTCGACCGTTCTAAGATTTGTGGTTAATTGAAACCCAACCACCAAAGAACACCGGTATCCACGATCTAATATTCAAATCCGTATAAAACTACCTGTGCTAAAATTTGAACCGTAGAAATCTCGAATTCAAAATCTGCTGAATTGCAATGATGAGTTCATCACTAGACCAGCCCGGTGAGTGCCACTTCGACGTACTAGTAATACGTTCAATCATAATTTTTGTATATTCAAGCCATATTTAAAACAAAGAAGTATTTATTAATGTAGTACGTTAATACCGGTAAGTCTGAAAAATGTAATTAGCAGATTAAATTTGTATACCTATTTAACCTACTACACATACGCATACGTTACCTACTACATACGTATTAAGTTATGTTAAAAGTCCTAAATACTAGTTAACTTTCTTAACACTTCAGAATAATAATGGAAAGGAATTATAATTACTCTTCACGTTTGAAACTGTTTTTCTTCCTTGTTTGATGGTAAAGAGACCTTATAACAAGTCTCTTAAATAAAAAATTCTCTTTCCCACAAGAATGAAAAAAAAGAAATAAGAGTGTGAAAAAAGAGAGAGACCTTACATAATCAATCAACGTACATCGGGTTCATCGGTTGATTAAAAGTAATTTCTCTTTCCACTTTTTTGATTAAAAATACTTAAACGAAAAAAAAATAAAATCTGTTTTTCATGTAAATACATAGTATACCTTATCTGCAAATAGATTATTCGATTTAATTTTTACTTAACAATTAAATATCTGTTTATTAATGTCGTAAAATGTGTTACTAACAGTTTTTTATCTTTTAGCTTTGTCATTTCAAATACTATTGCAAAAAGAAAAGTTCTATTCTAATACCTTTAACTTCAGAAAATTTATATGAATTATAAATACTCTGTTTATAATAAAAAAGGAAAAATAAAAAGTAGAATGAAGTTGTTTCATATTCGTATTAATTTGTTTTTTGTCACGAAATAAAATTTATAATCGGTCACAACATTAAAAAAATAAACCATAACCAAATATGATCACATAAAACACATGCAGAAAAGCGTCCATTAAAACTCCTCAGAAATTACGTACTAACATTCCTGTACAGAACATTCAATATAAGTTCACTCATAAACTTAAGTCAGAGAACAGCGTCACTGTAATTCAACACAAAAAAAAACTATCATAAAAATGAATAAGCAAGAGAAATGATAAAACAAAGAGAGAAAAATGAAAAATAAAGCTAAAATTAATAATTATAGAATAATAACTAAAACTGAACAGGGTGAAATAATGATATGATGGGTAACAATCAGTTCATCCATATAGTCACCAATATCCATCACGTGGAGTAGTTTTAACCTTCTAACGTCTTCACTAATGTCTAAGAGGTTAAAAACTAAATAAATAACTTGGTCGTTTAGCCGCAGTTTATACTTTGTACCGAATTACTGTATTTTTTTTTCGAACAAACGGTAAACCCATATATTCGTAGATCTCACGATTTTTTACGAACCTAGGCCCTGGTTATCACCCCTAATAATCATTTTGGAATCGCTGTATTGTCTCGATGTTGCTGCTGCTTGTAGTACCAAAGAGCTGGTAATTCCATAGGTTCAAATCGATTTCTTTTACCGGTACATTAATTATGACCAAAGTAAAACGTTTTCTGCTTTTCGTTAAAGATTAAAATGGAATGAATCGTTTGTGAGAGATTTTTCTTTGAACTTTTTAAAAAATGGCTGTTATTGTCCAACAGATAGATGTATTACTTTTCTTTTTTTTTTTTGGTTTAACCTCCGGATCACCGTTAAGGTATATCTTCAGAGGATGAGATGAATGAATTGTAGCGTGTGTGAAAAATGCCATGCCTGGCCGGGAT
>JAAAKQ030014299.1:0-18153 GCA_010016005.3 Zanna intricata
CACAGACATTCGGTCTTATGCTCTAGGGCGACCGAATGGGGTGGTGGCGGGAGAAATGCCAGCAAACCAATATTACCAATGCGTATTGAAAAATGGGCGAGAGCTCCCCTCCCCCTACCAAACGCGACTTCTCATACCTAAGAGAAGCCCGCGTGCTTTAACGGAAGTACTCCGATCCAGTGCACTCTTGCATGTGTCCTGGACCAAGTCATCCTCTGCAAGCAGGCTACCTCCTATGCCCTAGACGTCGCTACGTTTCGTCCCAGCGTCCGAAAAGTTTTTCACGCCTACCCCGTTTTTACCCCTTTTTTCTTTCCTTTTTATTTATTTTTTTTCTTCTTGCTTTATCTCCCGTTTACCGTATGGTAGGGTCCCTCCTTCATGCGCCTCTTTTTCAACCCTATATCTAGCAGTGTATAGTTCTGCGCCATTAGTCTGCTCCTCACTTTCTGTATTCTTCTTCTTTCCTGCGTAGGATGGTCGAAGCGAGGTCGATATCCCTCTCCAGCTGCTCGTTCAACATGTGGAACACCGTGGTCCCACGGAGTTATGTGGCTCAGTCCAAACTGTGCCTTTGTTTCATCCCAACGCGGGCACACGTAGAACCCGGTGTCTTCCGGGTAGTCCTCGAGCCCGCAGTATATGCAGTTCAGGAATTACCTCCTGTTGATCTTGTGTAGTTAGGTCTCGAACTTGCCGGGTCCTGTGAGGAGTTGACATCTCGAGTTCCCTCCGAGGGGAATAACGCCCGCCAAGTGACATTACCGGTTGTCACACAACCCCCTCCATTACTAGTCCTGAAGGACTTTACGACCGGAGGTCGTCTTTCGCCTCGGTCTAATAACGCCACAGTCATCAACTGACCTCGCGGAGATGCCGCTGATGTCAATGCTCCGAGGACATTCACATCGGCTGATAGTAAGGCCAATTTAATTTTGATGGCGTCCAATGCCTTCTACGAAGACACGGGACACCACGAACCACCCACTTTAGAAACAAGTTTAGGACTGTCGCGGAAGCACGAAGACCCCCGCGCCTGCTTTAATCAATTATCAGCAACAATGCTATTCTACCCGCGTTTTTACAGTCATGCCACGCCATCTTATAGAAAGGAGCGTACTTATTAAATAAATATGTCCTCGAGGACCCTAGGTCTGGCCCGTTTGAGAGCTGTCAACTCCCATCCAGCACCAACTTTGATGTCCGCTTAGACGGTATAAGTTGATCGCAACTTGAAAGCATTCTCATTCTCCCTTACAGGGTGCACTCCGTTTCTAACAAATTCACAAACGCAAATTATGATCGCGCTCGGAAGCACGAGAGATATACTCCTGAGCACGACCTCCATTGATACCAAAAACAAAACTAACCGAGGCTACGGTGCCAAAGCGCCTACCTCTGGTCAATCAGCTGCCCCGGTGTGCCCTAGCCACCCGGGATTCTACTCTACACTCCCTCAGCAGATCTGGACAGAGCCAGAAAACGAAGGAAGCCACAATTGTGCATTCACTGCGGGTCTTTCAGAACCCGCAGATCCAGAAAAGAGTTTAATCACTCTAGTTCCCTAACAACTCTGGTACGTTCAGCCTCGTACAGGGGACAAACATATAGGACTGGTCCGCAGTGTCGTCAACCCTATATTCCGGACAGAGTCCAGATTCCGCCAATCGAAACCTAACCAAACTATGCCTGAAGGCACCATGTCCTGACAGAAATTGTGTGATGTACCGATTGGGGGAAACCCACCTAATTGCTGTCAACTGCCGCACATCTGTGAAAATACCATGCATGTGGATACATGCATGGTATCTTCTACTGGTGGATACCAGTAGAAGAATCTTCCAACTAGTTTGCCAAGAGTCAAAACCTTGGTCTTCTATTTCACGCATACTTCCTGGAGTAAGAAGGCCATCCTTCTTAGAAGTATACCTCATACTACGCTCTTTAGCTAGGATATCAATTATTTTTTTCGTGGTGATAAGAGAGACAGCCTCTCTCGAGACCCTTCTGTAGCGTCCGACAACAGCTAAAATAAGAAGACGCTGGGCACGCAAAAGAATATCCTTATACCCACCCTTGAGTCATATATAGTTAGATTGTTGGGTGCGCCTACCCATTTAGAAATATATGACAAGTGAGCGGTAGGACACGCAAGCAAGTGACGTTGCGCGCCAGGCTTTGACCGCTCACGCATTTTAGTTCAGCTCTAGGAGCTTTGATAAATGGTCGCAAGAAAACGTTTTAGGTACAAGTAGCCCTTTGTGGCACGGACATTCGGTCTTATGCTCTAGGGCGACCAAATGGTGTGGTGGCGGGAGACATGCCAGTAAACCAATCCCTATACCCTTGTAATCTCATACGATCTGCCCAGACGGACGCAGCGTACAACATTATGGCTTCGCAGACACCTTTGTAAAGTATACGCATGGTACGGAAAATTCAACCCCCAATCGGGATGAATGACTCTACGAACGCCGAAGAAAGCATCTATCGCTTTCTTTGCAACGAACTGAAGGTGCTCCCTGAAGAGAAGCCTCTCGTCATGGATAACACTCAGATATTTCTGAATTGGGACATACCTAATTGAGCGGCCGTTCATTACGACTCGTGTGGGGGGGGGGTGAGCCGGATGTAGACGACCCCGCAAAAGCATCATAGTGGTTTTCTCTGCACCAAAAATCATCTTATGCTGAAGACTCTACAACCGCAAAACCTGACATGCCTGTGTCGCTCGAGTTCGCGCGAGTTTCCTTCGACCAGCAAAAGCCCGTCATTGGCAAAAGCGACGACACGCATAAGAGAATCGAACTCGACAACCCAGACGAGGGGACCTAGAACACTGCCCTGTGGACATCATTTAGACAGGGTCTTTCCTACCTCAGAGCCACCGTCACGAAGAACGATGGTTCTGTTGCTGAAATAGCTCGAGAGAGTGAGAATTTCATTTTACGTGCAACCACGCCGCTGTAGTTGGAACAATCCGGTGGGCCACCACAAATTGTTGAACGCCCCGGATTTGCCTAAAAAGACGCCGAGTACATATTTGCACACGCTTGCCACTGTCACATCTAGGACTTTAAGAATATCGTCCTCTGTGCCCTTACCCGGACGGAAACCATATATCGTCCATCAACTGATGACTAGAAGTGAGCCTGCTATTAATGCGGAAGTATAAAACCTTCTCGAAAACCTTACCTGCAACGGGAAAGAGCATCAGAGGAGGGTAGGAAGAACTCACGGTGGGTGAGGAGTTGACAGATGTGTTGGTCAACTTCCCCATTGGTCCTCTTGATCCAGGCCTTCAAGTCTGGAATGAGCCCCGGGTCCATGTCCCCGTCGTCGCCGCTTGCCAGCTTTCTTGCCATTCACGGATCAGAGCCTCTTCCGCCTCTTCTTTGTGCATGCCCTCGATACTCTTCGTCGGCTTTTGAGCACGCAGGCGGATGGGCGGAACTGCTGCCAGGACTCCCGCCGCTGCCCCGGAGACTGTCCTATATGCCGCCACGATTTTCAGCGCCACTCTGCGCTGGAGTGAGTCGAGTCGTCGTTGGTTCCGCTTCGTCTCCATCGCCTCAACCCATGCTAGTGACACATAGAGCAAGATTGACGTAGCCGCTGTCATTATAAGTCTTCATTTTGCCATCCGCGGTACAGTTCTGGTTCCCATCAGGCGACCTAGGGAGGAGATGACCCTCTCGGCTTTCGCGGTGGTCTCCGATATATATTTGGTGAACCGCCCTAATCATTCTATTTACACGCTGAGATATCTGACATGTCGGTTCTCCGTTTTGAGAAAGCCATTCACGTCTATACGAATCTCCCTTGTGTGTCTCCGACCCAATACAGCTACCATTTTCGTCTTCTCCGCCGCCAGCTCCATTCCCCTGTGTTGCAACCAGTCGCTAATCCGTCGTACTGCAGCTGTCGGCTGTACCTCGACTTCTTGTTCCGTTCGCCCACTCACTAGCAATGCTAGATCGTCGGCGTACGTCACTACTGAGGTGCTCCCTTGAAACCCTAGCCACAGTATTCCATCAAATGCGATGATCCATAGGAGAGGTCCCAACACCGAACCCTGGGGAAACCCTCCGAACATCCGGAAGAGTAGGTCTCCTTCCTCCGTTAAGATCAGCAGATGTCGATCGTGCAGAAAGTCATTGATGACAGCTCGCAGATAAGGGTTATGTTCTTATTTGCGAGCTCTTCCATGATGACCGCCCATGGAACGCTATTAAAGGCGTTGCGGACGTCCAGCATAACCAGAAGTGGGATCCGTCTAGTCCACCAGGGGCCCGCAGCGATATTTCTGGTCCAGGAGATCACCTTGCGCAGCGAATCTACCGTCAAGCGCCCTCTTCTGAAGCCGTACTGCTCATCTGAGAGACCTCAGTTCGCCGTTAGTTCTCCACTGAGTGTATCGGTTAGGAGCCTCTCATAGAGTTTACTTATAGATGGTAGTAGGCATATCGGTTTGAAGAACACAGCGTTCTCCTCCGCCGTGGGTTTCGGGATCAGCAGGAGTCTACCGCGTTTCCAGGTTCAGGGAAAGCTTCCCGCTGCAAGGGCTTTATTTATGGCTTCAAGTACGATCCGTGGGTGCGTCATCGCCAGTCATCGCATAAGGAGGAGTCCGGTCACCCCTGGACCGGGTACTCATACAACCTGTTGGGCTGCTCAGTTCTTCAAATGTGAACTCCTGTGCCCCGTGTCCCATGAGTGGTGTGTGTTCTGTTTCAACACAGAGGAATAGGGTGGCTACTTCCTGCTCCGCTTGTTCCTTCGTCGTGACGGGAGGGGCTTACCGAATTTCTTCATGACAATCTGGTAGGCTCGCCCCCATGGTCCCTGTCCAGTTCTTTGATGAGCTCAGCCCAGGCTTTCCGTTTCGCTTCTTTTATGGCCGCTCTTAGGTCCCGTTTGGCAGTACAGTAGGCCGACTCTGCCGCATGGATTCCATCCGGCTGAACTCTTCGTAGCCGCTGCAGCTGCCTTCGTGTTCTTAACGCCGTCCGTCGTGAGGCCGCTATGGAAATTGACCACCAGTAGACTTTTTTCTCCTGGGATTGCCTCTTGGTCTTAGTTTGAGGCACTCTTCTTCCAATATGAAGCCGAATTCTTCTGGGCCCCAATGCTGTAGCTCTCCCAGCCTGGCAGTCACAGCGGCAAAGATGTCTGCATGCCGCTCCGTTGGTCTCCATCCGGTGTTACTTGATGGTTGAATTCCTGTCCCGAGCCGAATCTCGAAGAGGATCGCCCGGTGGTCACTTGCAAACTCTGCCTCCAGTACGTCCCATCCCATCACGTCTGCCAGCAGCCGTTCCGGGATAGCCGTGACATCAATCACTGTCCCCACCCTGCGGCCTGCGATGGTCGGAGTTTGTCGCTTGTTCAGAACCGCCATACCTAGCGATCCTAGTAGGCTGGCAAGGGCATATCCTCTACGCGTGGACCTGGTACCTGCCAGTTCTATACACTCCGCAATCAAGTCCCCCGGCAGTACAACTTGGAGGTCAGAGCGCCGGATCAGTTGGTCTAGATCGTCCAAGAAGCGATCTACGTCACAGTTCGGGGATACGTAGCCACTCACAATCTTACAGGTCGAGAGTGGGACCGCCATGTATCGGCGTATCGGCACGAGAGTGTGCCGCAGAACGTCTGACATTTGTGAGTCAAAAACCACAAATTTGAGCACAGTCAATACATTAAAAACTGTGCCCGTAACCTTGTTTACATTTGAGCGCAGTCAATACATTAAAAATAAAAAATAAATTTCTACTTTAGGGTAGAAGGTTGTTTAATTACTTCACCGGTTAACGGTAAAGTGAAAAAAGCAACTGGTTATGCTTTGATTCGAACCCGGTCATGGTGGGACGCGACTAACTGACGCCTTAAACCAGTTAGCTACAATGAATCCCCGACATACGAAGTGAAATTTGTTATACATAAGTCGTCGCCGTACACATTAAAAGAAAATAAACAAATAATTAAAATTTCTACTTATGAAGGTTGTTTTATTACTTTGCCGGTGTTAACGGCGAGTAAGCCACTACATTTTCATATATTAATAAACAATACCCGATTGTATTTGGTTTAAAATCTCTTCAACTTCCATATATATTTTCAAATCAATAACGCCCATTTTTATCGATTCATACTGTCGTGAACAATCAATCACGTACAATGGATATTTGTTTTTATAATCTGAAAACGTACAGGGCGAATCGGTCAATTTATAATAAGACTGTTTAAACTCGACAAACATTTTGTACATCAACATTCAATCTCCCTTTAAATCCTCGTACGGATAACAGTTGTAATTTATAAATAAGTTAATATTTTTAACGTTGCACGAGTCAAATTCCGACGCGTTCTTAGTAGCTTTATTTAATCTATCGGTTTGAAACCCTACAATAATGTATCTAGGTTTGTCTATTTGTGATGATTTTTTTACATTCCAAATCATAGATTTTGTCTGCGGGACTGTTGGATTCTGATGAATTTCCCAACTTCTAAATGGTATACACAATTCGTCATGCAACATCCATTATTTCTAGTCTAGATTTTTGTACTGAAACCGCGTCCAAATTGCGTTTACATCATCAATAGTACGTTTCAATAACAATTCTTGCCTGTTATTTATAATTATTTTCTTATAATCTTCGGCAAAACTCAACAACATCGACAGGGGAATGTATAAAGTAAACGCCCCATCTTCGTCTATATTAATTTTATTTGCACCATTAACCCACCCGGCTTGTTCCAACAATAGAATCGAATTGTTTGTTATTGAAATTACATTTTTCATAATAGTGGTCACACCTACGTTCTTCGTGCTGGCCACCTTTTCCCGGTTTATTTTGTAAACAATCTCATCGAATAGAAAGGCGTCGGAAACATTAACCAATTCTGATGTTGATTTTTTATTGTTTTCACCCACAAGTTTCCCTTGAATACGTAGACAACTGTCGCTCGAAACAGTATACTCGTCTGGTTGATCTATTCTTATTATAATCTTGTCGCTCGTTTTAAAGTTGTTTTCAAATGGTGTGTTTATGTATCTGTTTATATGTTAACGATTCGTCAGTAGACGCGACTTTTTTTACATTTAAATAATTCATCTCTATATAAGAAAAAATTATTTTTCATTTCAACAACTTATTAATGCTTTTTAATTTTCCACCAACAATTTCATATCCTAGAGATTTTAATTTCTTAATGCTTTCTTCTGTTAGTTTATATGTTTTTTGACATCATCGCTTATATTTGGCATTTCTAATAAAAAGAAAAAAAATTAAATTGCAACTACTTATTTACATTCTCTCAATACCAACGACATGCTTACTCGTTTGCCGCGTAAATTTAGCACCTGATGGTTTTCATCGGTCAATTTTATTATTGCATATTTCTTGAAATAGTGCATATTTCTTTTTCATCTACCGGTACGAATGCAATATAAAATGGACATTCTTCAATCATTTCACCGGGATCGACACTCAGTGGGAAATCATATAAAATGCTATCCTGTTTCTCGTTTTTATATCCGCCCGAAATGATGTTGCAATTTACACGTATTACATTTACAGGAGCGATATTTATTATTCGATCTGAATGGTATGTTTGATTTGTTTAGAGAATTCTCGTCCCACAACCCAAAATGCTGCCAATACTTGAATCTGCATCTGAAAAATCTATCCACACGGTGGTTTTAATTTCACACTGTAACGTATTGCTATTCGCCTTTAATGTGATTGCCTGTTTAACTTTCTTTATTTCGTTTTGTTTATATTCACCAACATCTTCAATTTCATAACTACCCGTCGGTATTGTTATGTAATTTTTCTTTGTAAGATCATAATTGTTAATTTCATCTTTTTTAACATCCTTGTCGAACGCAAAACACAATTTATTATTTTTGTTTTCTTCAACATTTGGAATCGTGTTGGCTGTCATCAACCATTTTAAGCCCAATTCATATTGGCCTTTTGATAGGTCTATTGCAGGAAAAAATGTTTTTTTAATCAACGAATCGTTTCCGTCGATCGACAACAAACACGACAAGTCTAAACTTAGAAAAGTTAAAATTAAAATATACAATTTATTCGGATAAAAATTCCAAACACAATCGACCGCAAATTACATCTTCACCGGCTTGATATCTGTTGTAATAGTATGTTACATTAGATTTTCCCAAATAATTCATCAATTCTGGCGGTGTGTGTACGTTTCTTATACCATCAAAGTAGTCTGAATTTTTATCGACTTTTCTAAAGCAAACCCAATGTGTACCACGACCAATTGAACTGTCCAAATTGATTATAGCACATTCATTTTTTCCAATCTTTTTTGGTAAAGCGGGCAACATAAAAACCCCTTTGAAATGTGGAATTTTTAATCGTTTTGCATACTCTCTCAATTCATTGTCATATAAAGCACGCCTCGGTATTGAATCAATTATTTTTTTTTACTCTCCCGCCGCTTTTCTTTAATTTTAATCGACCCCCGAATTTAGATTTAAATTTCATCGCATTTGTTGCAGCATAGGCAGCCGCTCTTTCAGTCAAACTACTATCCCGCGCAATTACACGTTCCCAAGCTGGCTCAGCTTTGTCGGCTTGGGTTCTGGTTATAGTGTCTGAATATTTCGAATAGGCAATATCGTGCATTTTACAGGCATCATCCAATTTATTAACGCCTTTGTCTTCACGTTTCAATCTTTTATCCAATTTCGTTCCAGGACCACAATAATTGTAACCTGGTAAATGCGCTTCAACTGGTAATAAATCTACAGCTTTATTCACCAAAGAACCAACAATACCACAACCTTTTTTCTTAGTCTGTCTTTTTGGGCTTTTGTCTGTCTGCTCTTTTTTCTTCATATCTATATATAAAAAAAATGTAATTTCAATTTAAATAAACTATTGATGTTTAGCCATTTCATTTTCTACAATGGATTTAATCTGGTTCGCGATGAGATCTTCTGTGATGTGACCAATTAATCGGTCGCATTAATGTTTACATCTAGATTTTTCATTTCTTCATTTAATCGTTCTAAACCCGCAAACTTTTCACCGAGACTGTTTGTGTATTCCTCAAACATAAGTTTACATCGTTTAAAAGTCATCGCATCCTTTTCATATATAGGATCGGATACATTACACAATCTATGATGCTTTACGTCAAAATTTCCTTCTGGTGTGCGTGAAAAACCACGTTATCCACGTTGACGACCTTTTCCTAATTTTATTCCCGACATTTCTCTATATAAGAAGTAAGAAATAAACATTCAAAAACCTATTCAAATTCAACATCTTTCAATTCTTTAATTATGGATATGATTTCATTTGAAACGGTCTTAACTTTTAATGTTTAACATTTAACATTTGGGCAATAGAAATTATTTTATACTTTTGGCAGTTTAAAAACTTTTAAACTGCCGTTCACAAAAATTAGTTAGCTGGAATTCCAGCTGACAAAATATCCTATATAAAGTGATTCCAAAGGGTAAAAATTCATGTTTGTAGATGAAAATAATGGAATATTATTACAATCTTTTCAATTTATAGAAAATGTTAGACATTTTTGCAATTTTGTAAAAAGTTGAAAATATTTTAAAATAATATTTTATTGATGATGGAAAAATTTTATTTTTATATAGAAACAAAATTACTAGTTTAATAGATGTATGTTACAAAAAAATAAAAGACATCTATTCTTATGCTATATTTGCTGATTTTAAGCTAATTATCGACACAAATACGGTTTTTTTAACGCAACAAAATTATGTTATGGTGAAGAGAAACAATTCAAAAATTGGTTTCAAAATAAAGAATCTAAAGAATTGATTGCTTATTATTCACAAAAATTAGTCGGACCGAATTCAGGCTAAAGAATATCCTATATAAAGTGAATCCAAAGGGTACAAATCCATTAGATTTATTGATTATTAGTACTTATTTAAGGGAGGAATTAATTTTGAATTTAGCGAGTTGGATATCAAAAGATATTTACAATAAATGTTTTAAAATCATAAAAGAGTATTTTATTAAAGATTTCAAGTCGTATAAAGATGATATTGCTCAGTTGCAACCAAAACTGGAATATATAGAAAATAAGCAAGAGCAAATGCAAATTGAAAATAACAGACTTGAAAATGTAATTTTAAAACGCAAGTTGTAAATTGACGAATTGAACGGTAATGTGAAGAAAATTAAAACTATGGCCACGAAATATTTTAATTCACTTTATCCAAGGGAAGAAAGTGACAATTGTGTTGTAATTTTAGACAAAAAAAAAGGATGACGAAGAGTATAAATATTATGTTGTTCGTGTTCAATATAGAATTCTAGAAATAAGGTTGAATGAACTTGAAAAGATGTATCCCAATTTTAAAATTTTCTATGAAAAATTAAAAGATGCAAATAGTCGTAGCCATAGTCATAGTCATAGTCATAGCAAGATTTTTTAATCTTGCTTTTAAAGAATTGAAATTTAAAAGAAAACGTAATCATTTTAATGTAAATATAGAATTTGATGATTTTATACAAAAGTTGGATCTGTTGTATTGAAAACCATTCAATACGTTGCATATTACATCGCCAAAAGTACAAGACGAGTAAGTTATTGTTTCATCTTTATTTTATTTTTTTTTAAATGTCAATTAAAAGTGATTTAGCGAAAGAATTACACAGGCCAGCTAGACGTAATTATCCTACTAGAAAGACGGAATTAAAAGGGTCTAGGCGTCCTAGTACAAGCAAACATAGTTGAAATGATTCCTTATTCTCGATCCAATAAAGGTTATAAATATTTATTGACTATAATTGATTGTTTTACTAAATTTTCATACGGTGTACCGTTAAGGAACAAGACGGGTAAAGAGGTTGGCGTTTGCTTTGGAACCGATATGGATGAAACATTTTCAAACAGATCAGTGAAAGAAATTTTACAATCCAAATGTGAAAGCCTTGTTGAAAAAATATAACATAAATCATTATTCCACCTATTCAGATACAAAGGCCGCCATTATTGAACGTTTCAATAGAACGTTGAAAAAAAAATGTGGACTAAATTTACAGAATATGGCAACTATAAATGACTTGATATATTACAAACCCTTGTAGATGAATACAATAATTCTATACATTCGGCTACATTATTTAAACCCAAAGATGTAAATAAAAACAACGAAGCACAAGTTTTGGCAAATTTAAATAAAAAATACAATAGAAAAAAGTTGTTAAAATTAAATTTAATGTAGGCGACTGTGTTCGTATAAATAAAAATAAAAAAAATATTTGAAAAGGGCTATTTACCAAATTGGACAAATGAAATTTAAAATTCATACAGTACATACTGAATCCAATCCTGTTATCTATGAACTGATTGATTCCCGAAACGAACTCATAAAAGGGCGTTTTATCAACACGAACTACAAAAACCAAACATAAAGATGTATATCAAATTGAGAAAATATTACGACGAGAAGGTGATAAAACATACAATTCTTGGATCGATTTGAGCGATGTAGTTTTATAATGTTTTATTCAATTTATGTTTATAATTTATACATATAGAATGCCGATTGTTTCACTTTTGGTGTTATATTGTATTTCTACTTTTTATTGACATTATTACTCAATTACCGAGATTGTGAATAGAAACGAGGTGAAAAAAAAATGTTTACATCATCAATAAAATATTCATTTTAAATAATTTTACTTTTTATATAGACGAGTAAAAATGTCTAATATTTTCGATAAATTGAATAGTTTAAATTATTGTACCAGCATTAAAAAGATTAATGAAATGATGCAAAATAGGCGTAATCGAATTAAAAAAGTAGAGTTTATAAAAACAAAAAATGACGATTCAAAATGAAGGATTTGGAAAAATATTTTTACCGTAAAGGTTCAATGATCTTACACCGTCAGATTTAAATGAAATTAACATTCTAAAGACGTTTATATAATATACAGAGGTATGAGAAAAACGGCTCATAATTACCATGATATAGAATTTACATGTGGTATTGATGTTGCGTATTAAGTTTGATGTAATTTAGATTAATATTTTTACTTGTAAAAAGGTATATAATAGAATAGTCGAATATTTTAAAAACTATTTATTAAATACATAATACATTTAAACTAGTTTCTTTTTTTCAATACATCTATTTCTTTATCTCCATATGGGAGTGTATCTACAAGGTTTTCCAATCCGAATCTTTTGTCGTCATATGAAGAGAGAGCTTTTTTACACCGATCAATCGAGTATATTTGGTGATTAAAACTACGTAATGATTTCGAGGCGGAATATGAAATGTTTCTATTGAATAAACAATCTTTATAAAGCTCGGTGATTTAAAACGTTTAAATTGCAATCTTTATCAAATATACGAGAAACTTTTTTAATTCCCTTGGCCGTCTTTTTTTTGTTCTAAATCACGCTGTCTATATCCCTAAAGCATTGAATACATTTTTGTTCTTAACCCGACAAATTTATAGATTGGCATCCCACTCATTTCATCTTTTAAAAGTCCTATATCATATTTACACATTGCGTAAACATTTCCATCTTGATTCAATCGTTTTGGTGTATCGAAATGTTGCTCTTTTGTTGGCACAATTGAGTATAAAAACGAATCTGTATCTGTGATTAGCAGTTTTATGTTTTCGTGTCCATATCTAGGTAAAACGTGGTTATGATGGTAATTGTATATTGTTAAACCTACATCTATGGGTTTGTTTAAATATACTTTTTTTTCAACATTGTTATTCCAACTACATTGTTTCCGTAAATGTAATAATAAGTTTTACTCTTTTGGGCTGGCGAAGTTTTATAAATTTTGATTTATCGTTGATTAATCGCATATCGATTCGCTTTCTTACATTTTCAATAGTTTTACCATAAACACTGTTGATTAATAATTTATAGACTTTTTTCAATCGGATTGTGTGCGGAGCACCACGCATTGAAATTTTTCAAAATGTAATCTTTCAGCCATGGAGATTGACTAAAACTGACGGCTCTGTGTATTTTCGCAAACACCATTCCCTGTTGAAGATATAATTTTAACGTTCTATAATGTAAAACGTATTCGTGTTTATCTTGCAGAGTACACAGTAGTTTTTTACACGGTGCTCGTTTTTCATCGGAAAGAAATGGAGAAAGCATATTATTGGGAATGGATTTTTTCTTCTCTGTTGTGAGTGGATAATCTCTATGTGTTTCGTACAAGTGTTGAGGGTATGTTAAATCAACTTCCAATATATAACCAATTTCCTCATCTTTTTACATTTTGCACATTTGTGAATAGATATTTCAGTTCATTTTCATTACACCAACTGAATCCATCTACTGGCAACGGTTCCATCATACGACGACCATAAAGAGATCGGACATCATAATATTTAATATATTTCATCGGTTTATTTTCATCATAGTTGTCTATATTAGGGTCGTTTGCCACGGCTTAACGATTGAATCATAGACACACTTCCACGAATATCTTTTTCAAAAAACAAATACATATCTGGGTCTGTAACAAGTTCCGATTGTACTTTTGTTGCCTTGACCGCTGCAAACCATGACAAGTTTGGAGATGATATATAATGACAAGAATCGAAATTGTTTATGTCAAACATTTGGTTGCGAAAACTTTCAAGTACATCAGCCAACAGCATAACGTCAAATTTCAAATAGAAATCGTGGTATTCACAAAGCGTGTTAATTTTAAAACTATTCCAAACGTTTTGAGCATGATTATATGCATATTCAGAGATGTTTTCTCTCTTTAAATCAAACTTTTGTAAAACGTCTTTAAATGAAGCCCAAGCTGCACTTTCTAAATTATTTAACGTCGAGTTAAATACATCATTTTTGACAGACTCTCTTATTTGAAGACCAACATGTATTCCTTCTTTAATTTTTTCTTCACTTATATTCGGAAATTTCTGCTTGATATACAAAAATCCGGGACTGTCCTTCATTATTGCCTTCACAAAATTTTTCTTTAGTCCTACCTTGATATGGAGACGGGGTAAAAATATTTTTTTTGGGTTCAGCTAAGTTTTTGATAATTTATTATTTCAAGAACGTCTTTCATCACATCGTATGTCTCTTTCAAATTAATACCATAAGCGATCTGTATCGAAGGATATTTGTTACCGTCGTGTAGTAGAACCACTTTTAAACTATACTTGAACGAATCTATGAATAGGCGCCAATCCTCAGGTTTATGAACTTGTCCTATGTGACACATAAACTCATCGATATTTGTGCAGTAGACCAAATTATTTTCATCTATAAAGTACCGAGAAAGTTTTTTTTTCGGCTTCAAAAAAGCCCGAAATTTTTGTATTTTTTTTTTTTTTAATGTAAATTCCAACCTTGCAGTCTTTATCCTAACAGTTCAGCTTGATTTTTTTATAAATTTAAATCCCTAACCGAGCCATTTAATTCACCTTGTGATGAGAAGTGGCTTATTGGAAGATAATTCGAAATCATAATTATTGTTGTCTTCTTCAATACAACCTAATTCTTCCAAAACATATATTCACATATATTCGCGGCATACGCCGCTTCCAAAACATATATTCACAGGTGGCTCAGGAAGTGGAATAATTTCACTGTGAGAAACAGGCCTGATTGCAGATTGCAGTGAAGGATATTTTACAGTATGTTTAGATATTTTAGAAGTTCCGGACACACTTGTTAAACAGAAGTATCAGTTAGATGATCCTTTAGTTCATGTCAAATCATAGTTGTACATGAAATGGCAAAGTCTTCTGTGTACTTTTCAGCCACCCTCTTAAATAAACAGAACAATTAGTGCTACTGTGTGGAGTTATCCTAATCACCAATTTTTCACTGAAAGTAAAATCGATATGTTTTATAATTAAAGGCTTTTAGGTGTAATGTTTTTTTCTATTTGATTTTACGGTACATCCACCACATACATAACAAAAGATATCCAAATCATTTAAACAATTTTGAGGCATTATGACACTGCATTGTTAACAAACTTAAGAGAGCAATAAGACAATAAAATTAATTCCTAAATCCAACGCTTAATATTAACACCACATCTGTGTTTTCAGCTATATGTTTTGAACTGCACAGACGCGATTAATCTTGTTCGTGAAGGCTCACTGTTTAATATTAGATATAATGTCATAATATGTGACTATGATATGATTTAATTCTTTGTCTAGTATTGTTTATTCATAGCTTACAAATTACGTTAACAAAGTTAAACAATAAAAAATGAGTTAACAAAATTCAATATAGGAGTTTAAAATGCTAACTGTACGATGAAAAATGAAAACAAATCCTTTAATTAATATTTAAAGATTTTTCAAAAATGGTGGTTGATAGAAAGATTCTGAATTCATATTCGTTTTCAGCATAAAGTAACAGATTAAAATCATGTATGGCATGTTAGGAAACAAAGATTATGTTTACCAGGGTAATTAATATGGACTTTCTAATCACATATATTTTTTGTTTTGTAATTGTCAATTTTGTTATGCTCAAGGTTTTATTATGGTTTCCCTTGATCTACCCAGGCAAATGTTAGTACAGTTCCTTTTTTTTAATCTGTAGAGTAGAGTATGTACCTATTCTAAACTTAATCTGTATAATGTATTATTATGTACAGATCAAAATGAAAGATTTATTTGTTTATAGATGCAGTCAAGAGCAAGGGATTCAGAACTGTTTCACTAAAATGTTATTATACTGTGCAAATTAATTGTAACCAGCTATTTTTTTTTCTAAATTGTTATGTGGTTGCAGATATGTTTGAAATCGCCTTAAACTGGTTTTATCTGCCTTGAGGTGAAGTGACTGTTTGACCTTTACAATAACAAAGCAGTTTAACTGGTTTTAAAGTGGAATTAGTCACCTTAGCTTCAACAGTGAGCATTTGAGTGTAGCAGGTGAATGTTAGTTTTTTCACTCTATGTGAAATGTTGCTTTTGTGTGTTTAACAATAGATATTACTTCGAGAAAGCATGTAAAAATTATTGACGTTAAATATCACACTTTTATGATGGTGAGAGGTAATGCTTCTGCAGTCAGAGTAGATGAATCAAGTGTTTCAAGGATTCTGACAATATTCAAAGAATCTGGATCAACTATTATTGTCTCCAAATAGGAGAGGAAAGCAGATTCAAACAGAAAACTACTTAAAAACTGATGAAATTCTAATAAGAAATAGTAAAATGAATCCAAGGAAAACAAGCTGTAACCTTAAAAGAAATTTATTGGCGACTGGTTTTGAATGTAGTAGTTCAACAGTATGCCATAGGTTTCTGAAAGCATGAAGACAACGAAAAACAATTTTCAACTGCTAAATGAAGAAAAAATATTTATCACGTGCTCAAAAATATAAATTGTAAAGTGCTGACGACCGTAAGAAGGTAATTTTTAGTGATGAAACTCATTTATTTGTGCAGGGTTACAAATTATATGTAGTAGGATGAAGTGATAGTAAACCTTTGAGTCATGAGCATGTTTAACAAACTGTAAAACACCCTCTGAAACAGATTTTTTAGAGTTTTTCATGACAAATGGCACTTGAAGCTTTGTTCCTGTACTAGTTATTATGAATTCAATCGAATATAAAGAAATATTATGGAGTAGGATTGTTCCATTCATGCAAACTTTTGAGTGTACATTTCAACGTGACTTGGGCCCTTGTCATAATTCAAAATTTATCCAGACTTCAAGCTGGAAAATCAAATTAATCTGCTGGATTGGCCTTGAAATTCAATGGCCTTAAATCCCATTCAAAACTTGTGGAATGTTTTGAAGAGACGTTTAGGTAAGATGGACTGTACAACAAAAGAACGCACAATAACTAATAGTATAAAAGTGTAGTTCCATGATGATGAAATCAAGAATGTGTGTACTAATCTAGCACAGTCGATGGCGAAACATCTTCAAGAGGTTATCATATGTCATACTAATACATGTATTTATCAGTGTATATAAAGGCACAGAATGAAAAAAAAGGAGAGTTCTTTTTTTTTAAATATTGTTTTTGTTAACTTTATCCAAATTAATTTGCACAGTATTTATATGAAAATTAATAGAATTATTTCTAAAAGATTTTAAGAAAGATCATACATACCTTTTTTAATTTGGATAATATTACCCTTTAATTTCACCTTAATTTTACTTTGAAAATATATAGGTAATATACTGGATAAAATTAAAGAGATAGAATGTGGGGTGATAATCAATCAGACTTTTTCCCCTACAAAATTTGATGTCAGTAATATCTGCAAATTTCCTTTCATTATTTGAAGTTACTTTGGACAACAGGCATACTAAACTGTATGAAATTATATGTGGGAGTTATGATCTTGAATCATTTACATCTTTATGACCTAACATGTAGGTTTTATAATGTCTTCTTTTTTTTTTTTGAGTAAAATATGAGTTTTGAATAACCGCATTAGATTAGAAATTGCAAATAAATTTCTTTTTTCATAATACAGATACACCCACAATTAAAGATAGAATATTTAAAAAACAAATTCAATTATTTTGTTTTCAGTTATTATAATAACACTTCGTTATTAAAGAAAAGAAAAACAAAAAAAACTTAGATATTATTATCATTGAATATTGATTCCACAATAGTGTGAGAGAGGATGAATAGGTAAAGGAAGTTGATAGAGGGATAGAAAAAGAAAAGTGAGAGGTTAATATTTAATTCATTAAAATGAATGACTATTGGTTGGAATTTACAAATAGAATTCCAAAAAGAATTAAAAAAATGGACTGTCTGCACTTTGTGAGTGCACTTCATGGTACTTGAACAACCTAGAAAACCTTTCATGTGGATTGAAATGTTTAATTCAATATAAAAATTACAGCTTTAATCTTTCTAATACTTTATTCTTATAAAATTTTACTTCAAGATTTTTATTATTATTATTACTAAATTTAAAATTTAGAGTATTTACCAATCCAGTATCGCCAAACATAATAAAAAACATAGTTTTCATTGTGTATATATATATATATGTATGTATATATATATATGTATGTATATATATTAGTAAGCGGGTAAGTCAATATTTATCCGCAATTTAGTTATATTTTTGTTTATGTTGGTAGTACTGTCGTTTTGCGTCGATGACG
>JAAAKQ030014310.1:0-18153 GCA_010016005.3 Zanna intricata
TTTTTTTTTTTTTTTTTTTTTTTTTTATTGTTTAACCTCCGGAACCACCGTTAAGGTATATCTTCAGAGGATGATATAAATGAATTGTAGCGTGTGTGAAAAATGTCATGCCTAACCGGGATTTGAACCCGGGACCTCCGGATGAAAGACCGAGACGCTACCACTCGGCCACACCCTAAAATTATAATAGGCAGACGTACAATCACATACAGCAAACTGATCTGAAAAACCGTTGTCTTTAACCAGTTAAAAAAAAAAGTGACATCATTTTGGTAAATTCCGCACTGTATATACGTCTAAACGACAATTTTATTTTTTGGAAGAGTAGCGGTAAGCATAATGTATAATTTTTTTTCATCATAATTTTTAAATTTTTTCCTGCAGTTAATGGAAATGGTTGTAGTTAAAAAAAAAAAAAAAAAAAAACATGAAAAATAGAGTACAAAGGGACCACATCGGCTGGCGACCAGGATTTTCATAAAGACTAAAAGCCAAAATATTATACCGACTCAGTCACGTGACGTACTTCACGTCTACCTTTAAGTCATGTACATTCTACAAAAAAAGAACTTCACGACTGAGTTATATTACGAATACAGCAAGAAATTTATCAGCTTTTATAATATGAACGTAATTTAATTTTTTTTCCTCGTATATTTTTAAGCTTGTGAACATTTTTATTTAATTATATTAACTATAAGTTTTTTAATGTCCCTCATAATCTACATTTTATAAATTTGAAAAGAAAAAATCAATTATGCTTAGAAGACGAAAGTTTTAACGATTTGTTCTTATAAAAAATTCCCGCTGATGGAATCTCAGGTTGACTGTACCCAATTCAAATTATCTAAACTGGTTGCCTGTTTTACAGCATAAATAGCCTACTCTCATAAATGTTAGTCACTGTAATGATTATAATAATCTATTAACAAAATTTATAAGTACTAATAGAAGCTTACTTAAAGAAAAAAGATTTTAACGCAATATGATAAAAGAACACAGAATGAAATGTTGAAATTAATATTTTAATAAAAGGAAGAAAGTCAACGGATTAAAACACATTAGGAAGAAATGAACCGTTGAAGAAATACTTATATTCATCAAAGAGCTTATCCAAATATCCATGCGTGCACACAATTAATCTCTTTCCACATGTTTACCTCTCTCTTACTACATATACTGTATTTATGTATGCATGTATGTGCGCGTTCTCTCTCCACCTCCCTCCCCCCTCACTCTCTCCCACCCACCCACCCTTTCTCCATCCTCCCCTCACTCTCTTTCACCTCTCTTTCTCTCTCTCTCTCTCTCTCGCGCGCGCGCGTGCGTATGTGCGTGCGTGCGCATGTGTGTGTTAAATTGAAGGACCGATATCTAGCAAATGTTAATATTCCATGGTGGATGTCGACACTTACCAAATACGTCGGTGAAAGACCGAAATATTTGCTTATTCGGACCTTCTCTGGAATATGTTGACAAACACAGATAAGCTCTGGAGGGGGTTGAAACGATAATTATAAATTAGAAAAAAAAAATCAACCTCGTCTAATTAACATTAAATATACAAATTATATATAATATTCATCAATACTGGAGGCGATTAATCAAATTTACCGCATTTATGAAAAAATTTAATCAAATTTTCAGCATTTTATAAATTGAAAAATTTTAATTTAAATTTTATAAATTGAAATTGAATTGGTCAATTAGGAAGTACAGAATATGAGTACTACATGAATGTACGATAACAATACAAATGAATGATCAGGTGGTTTGCCCTATGCCTTTTATATACACAGCTAGTAAATATATTGTTTTATAAAAAAATGTTTTAATTTGATACAAGAGTTTTTAAGATGAATACTAATAATTAATAGACCGTAAACCAGTTTGAAAAGATGGCTTTACTCCTGTAGACAAAGGATTTTGTATGCTTGAATTAGTTATAATAAAACAGGTTACTATCGTGCAGCGAGTTTAGAAACAGTACGATAAACAGTCACAAAGTAATCAATCTACGACTGGAAAAAAAATTATAAAATACAAGATGTACATATGTAACAAGAAAAGTTAAGAAACACTTCCGATGTCAGGAGAACAAGAAGATCGTGACGCACCATATACCGACAAAATACAGGTAAACTATCTAAATCAACCAATAAATCTGTTTTAAATTAGTTTTTTATTCCATTTTTTTTTTTGAAACGCAAAATTAAGATTAAAATAAAACACACCTTAGGGTTTATTCACCTACTTATTATAATTGTGGTATTATAAAATTCTCTAAACAGTAACTTATACATGGAGTGTTATTAGTATAAGATCCGACATCTGATTTCTGCAGGTATCTGTTTTTTTTTTTTAATGAAAATCGATTTAAATGAATGATTAATGATAATTGAATACCTTACTGCCGAGTTGCCTAGCAAAAATTAACCGTAACTACCATTAATTAATCATACTGTAGTTAATTTATTTTAAGAAATTGCAACTATATTCTTTTTAAGGGAATTAAAGATAATTTGAAAGAAAATGATGTGAAGAATATAAAATAAAGTGGTTGCCGGTTCTCGGTCAGCCGGAACCTCTAAGTTGTCAGGTGAAAACAGGTGTATTATTGTTAATTATTTACACTCATTGCGTTTTTAAAACAAAAAATATACTCAATTGAAGTTTTTTTTCATGATAACACATGATTGGCTCTAAAATAATGGCTGCAAGTAGTAGTTGTCATTATTTGAACTAAATACGTTCAGTCTGGATGAGTGTGAACAAGAGAGAAAGAATGAGCGCGCGGCTTCATGTTATAAACAAGAACGCAGCGCGACTGTTATACGTACAGTTTGTTTATTTTTTATTTATTTATTTTAATAAAGACGTTGACAATCAATTTTAGTGATTAGTTCAAATAATGGCAACCATTCCTTGCAGCCATTTTTTTTTAGAGGCAACCATGTGTTATCATGTACAGAAAAAAATAAACTTCAATTCAATATATACTCGTGTATATATATATATACTGACCTGCAGTATTATCAAATTAAGTTCAATATTGACTACTAGAGATACAGATAAATCCAGGGGTTAATGTAAAAAACAAATTTCATGTAAAATATAAATATTGAAATTCACATCAGGATTTTGTATATAAAAATTTTATTAATTAAAGTAATCTTGCTTTATTAAATTTTATTATTATTTAGTAAGTTTAAAACGTCAAAAATATAAATAAGTATGTATTTTAATGAAATACGTCAGAGGAATCGCATAAATAGACAGAGTATTCTCTTATCTATTTGGGAACTAAAGACGGAGAATTAATTTTTATTAGAAAGAAAATGATTATCGTGTAATGTATTCATTAATAGTTTTCGTTATTTTGTTTAATTTCTTATAACGTTATATAATTAATAAAAATAAACAATAATCAGAAGCTAAGTACTGTCGAATTAAAATTTAATTTACTTTGAAATCAATTAGGAAATGAAAAATTTAATATTATACGTTCTCATTTTTTAATAAATTTATTTTAAATTATTTTGTAAATTTTAATAGAATGATTATGTAAAATTTAGTTAACATTTTTTCGCTTTAAATAGTCACTTTTTATATTATATACTTATACCGTTCCTTCTTTTTTTTTTTTTTTTTTTTTTTTTTTTGTAATTACGGAAATAATCCTGTTCGATACGATCGTATATGCAAGTACAGATGCCCCTTCTATTTAGCGAATTATATTAATTTGAGGAAAACTTTTGTAAATGAAAATAAAAAGAGATACGAAAAAAGGGAAAATTATAAGTGGTCTAGTGAGGACGAGTGGTAAGTAAAGTAGATATAAAGTAAAGAAGAATAATAGAAAAAAAGGGTCGGTGAATGCGAAGGATAACCCCTGAACCACTCATTCGTTCCAGTAGTTGAAATACAGTGACTGAATTATTAACGATATAAACTGCGTTGGAGTAAATTTTGATATAATTTTTTCTAATATATGTAATTTTCTCGTATAAAAATGAAAATGCAGAAAATAAGTATATTTAAAAATAAAGAAAAAAGAGAGATTAATTTGAAAGTGATGCGGTATAACACTGGTGCCGTTCGCAAGTTTTTTCTATATATGATATTTCTTGAATAAACTATTTTATTAAAAATATTTAGATCAAAGAGATACGAGTGAAAGGAGACGAGAATTGCATTTTATTAAATATAAATGTCAAGTTGTACATAAAATATTCTAAAAGCATTTTTTGTGTTGTGTTATGTATATTATTCCGATAGAATAATTTTGTGTTAAGTAAAACATCTGCCCAAACGAAACTGGCACATTTATTTACCTCCATCATCTTATTTCATATCGAATCAAGCATTTAAAAAAGCGTGCTCGCAAATAGAAAATCCCTATTTTTCACTTTTAATTCAGGAGATATTAATAGGAGACAACTCAATAATATTTTTCATAAAAATAATTTACTAGAGGAATAAAGTTAAACGTTAAAATTCTGTAGCAAACCGAGAACGGTTTTCAAACTTCTAAGATATTTTTTGAAGCGTATATTACTTTTATTCGAATATTTTTTAAAGATGACTGCGTAAAAGATATCATACGTTTGTCAATCATATGTTTACCAGAAAAAAATTAAAGAATATGGATATCTGAACGAAAACCACTCAAGTAAGTGATATATGGATGGTCGAATGCTTCCCTCCTTCAAAATATTTGAATAAATATTTGAAATAAAACGTAAATTTAAAAATTTGGGGATCATATTGAATGTATTTAAACAGCTGTTGAAGTTTATAGTACTTTTACTTTTTATTCCATTTTTATTCACAAATCAGAATGTCCGTAAGAATGTATGTTTGTATGTACTGATGTTTTCTTAAAAATTAAAAATCGACTGGCTGTTCTTAATTTACTTTATCAATATAATTATTGAAATGTGAAGACGGTTTAGTTATAAATCTATCCAGAGAGCTCCGTCTTAAATGAAAGGTAAAGCTTACTGCAATATCGTTTCTTGTGAAGTAATATTTTGATCCCTTTACTAAATCATATTATTTTACAGATTGTTGTATAGTATCCGCAAGCAAAATTTAAAAAAAAAAAAACATTTTCTTTTTTAAATCGAGAAGACTGTTACTGAATATACTCTAAGATCCGGCAGCTGATTTCTGCAGGTACCTGTTTTTTTTTTTTTTTTTTTAACGAAACTCGATTTAAATGAATGATTAAAGATAATTTAATACCTTACTGCCGGATTGCCTAGCAAAAATTAACCACAACTACCTTTAATTAAACATATTGTAATTAATTTAATTTATATATATTAAACAAAAAAATTGTGGAATCTTTATGCATCGTATCATGTAAAAGATATACAGGTATGCAAGAAGGGTTTTCCTATAGACACACTACATAAATTATTATTTATTGATTTTTAATCAATTAAAAATTTTAATATTTCCATACGTTTATACTTGCGTAAAATCCCTAAAAAAAATATATTTATTTATTTATTTCTAAAAAAGTTACAATTTTCACTTTTATAAAACCAAATAACAGGAATATTTTCCCGTTTCATACCAAAATAATTCCTACTACGGTAACCCATATTACTTTTCAGTTTCTATTTTAATAAATTACTTTACCGATGTGAAATATTTATTTAAAAACAAATATTTTTAATTTTTCTAACGAAACAATTGTTTAAATAACATTAATTTAAAAAATTCGAATATTCTACATAATCGGTTTTCGTGTGAAAAATAATATATAACCAAAAATTCATTTATTAACTAACACCTTCAAGACTTGTTATATTATGTTCTACTTTTAATTATTTGGTACTTCCACGTACTATACAGCTATATATAATAATCACTTAATTATTCTTACTCGTAAGTTTTATATTTTTTTTTTTTAATACTGCTCTGTTGAAGTTTTTTAATAAGTTTTCCTTGATTCTTCCAGTCGGTTGTTGTAGCTGTTCATTTTTTTTGTTATCTGTGTGATAACAAACTTATCATTCTTTCCAAACTCTATGTGTAATACATAACCGTGTTATGATCTGAATAAAATATTTATAAATTTATTTACTATGAAGCTACAATCTATTCAGTTAGGATGTATATGTAATGAAACCAAATGAATAATTTATTTATATAAAATTTATTAATAAATAAGATTTTTTCACTTTAAATACATTCAAATAGTCTATCTGTACTTTATGTTAGAAGTACTTCTAGACAGGTGTTTATAACAGCGTAAGGTTACAAAAATACTGTAATTTTAAAGTAAATTTTAAATTACAGTTAATCTTTTAATCTGTTACTTTAGATCTAAGTTAGATGGTACATTACTAAATTATAAATACGAATAATAAAATTATTTCGTCAAATATTTCCGATTAAAAAACAATCCAACTGCCGTCTTGTTATTCAGAATATAAAACGCCTGCAAAAATCTTAAAAAAAAAAAAGAATAGTTTCTATTATTTTTTGCTGACACCCAAAAGCTTGTAATTAAATTTTTTCCTTCCATTTTTATTTTTTATTTTATTTATCACTATTAACATTGAAAGTAAAGTTATAGAATAGTCTTTACTAATGTTAATTTGTTAACAGCTGTTATTTTAGCGTTTTACGCTTGATTTTAATCAAGCGTAATAATTATGGGGGGGAATAAAAAGAACCAGATGAGAAAATGTGATTTAAAATTTGATTTTTATCTTATCTGTATGACAAGAGGTTCCTAAGGTTATTTTACATATGACAAGTTTATCCTATCCAAGTTTTCGCAGAATTATTCTCTCACAACGTAGCTGAATTAAAGCTAATCTTATTCTATAAAAAAGACAAAAACAAACGACTACAAAACAGATATTAATAAAAACAAAACAGCAACAGAATCTTTGTATTGTGTAAATTAAGTGAAGAAAACCTGACTAAAATACTTTTTTTTAAATTTTTTTAAAGAAACGATCGTTTTCTTACAAATAAAAAAAAGAAAATCAATAACAGAAATTTTATTTAATAATTAGTTATTTCAATCCGTAACAGGAAAACAGAAATTGTTATAAAATACCATTTAATGTAAGAAAATCTTAAACGTAATATAATAGCATTCCAAGCTGTTTTTTGTTTTAAAATCGGAAATCTCATTCATTAAAGAGGTCGTAATATGGAGCCCATTTAACATTAATTTTAAGTTTAAAATTACTTAACAAGATATCGCGACATTATCTGGAAAAAGCTAGAACGCGGTAATCAATACGAGTACAGTTATGTATAACATTTGTTTTATATAGATAACAGAAAATAATGCTTCAGAAGATTCATGGATATTCGAGTATTTGTATTATACAGCATTCATTAATCGATTACCTTTCCAGAAACCTTCCTTTTGTTCTCCTAACGTACTGTACCTTCCGTACTGTATTCTAATAATCTGTAACCCGTACACCAAAATAAATCTACTAAAATCCCTTTAAACCTCTGCAAGTGTTATTTACATAATCTATTATTAATTTATAATTATCTAAACCACTTAAGTTTTCCTCTAGGTTCTCGGATGAGAAGAATAAGGTTAAAATTTCAAAAGAAATGTTTTAAAAAATATTTTTTTATTTCTGTTTACTTTAATTCTTTTCAACCGATTTTATTTTATATCATATATATCCGGTATGATAAAAACGCATAAAATTTGACTAAAATTATTAGCAATGCATTACTCGCGTGAGGCATTTTGATACCCCTCTATAAGTTGAAATTTTCGGTGGTGGGGACAGATGACAGACATATCACCTCAAGTATTTCTCGTTCATAGTTTTTTCGTAGTCCGGGTATATCTGTTTCTTTGAGATTTTTTGTTTGTTTGTAGTATTCAGTTGAATATCACTAGGGTATTTCAGTATCCCTTGGACTGTTTATGTTATAAACACTTACTTTATGTCAACACTTTGGCCAGTGTTTCTGTTTTTTTTTCTCATTCTTGATTTTTTCTATGTATTTTTTTCCTGTAAACAATTTTTACAGATAAAACCAAAATTATCTATTAGATATTGTATTGTTCTTGGTATTTTTTCTTCGAAAAAATGGATCGTGTCACTTCCGCTCTAACTTGGCCACTTAGATAACACGAGGTAGAAAATGAAAAAGACTGAATCTGATGTTGAAAACAAAGAATTGGATAATATGAAGACTTACAATAATTATACAAATATAGAACAAGAAGATGAAAATACAGACACTGAGGACATGCAATAATTAGTAGAAATGTATTATATCAGGTCAGAAAAGAAGACAATAAGGAGCAAAGAATTACTTCCTATTTTGAGAAGAAGCATCTACAACAAAATTGACATCTCACAATGTCTTACAAAAGATTTTTATCAGTTTTTTATCACTGTATAAGATTTGACAAAATGACTAATAAAAACTCATTTTTCCACATAACTTCGTAACGTGGACAAATTAAAAGCGATGAGAGACATTTCAGAAATATTCATAAATAAATTCTCATCTGTTTCAAACTCATATCTAAATGTTGATAAGCAGTAAATTGCATTTAGGGGAAGATGTGCCTTCAGGCAGGATTTACCATCAAATTCTGGAAAGTATAGGATCAATACATTTTTTTTTTACTTTTTTGGGCATCAACTGCTATGTTCATTAACCCGATGGAAACTTATTGCGTATTAAAAATGCCATGCCTGACTGGGATTCGAATCTGGGACCTCCGGATGAAATTACCACTCAGCCACAGAGATCAGCAATTTTGTTTTTATAATCGATACTAAAACTACGACTACATTTAATTTGAAGATAAACGCTGGTAAATAGCCTGTTAATCCATATCAGCTGGGTAGCTGTCCATCACATATTGTGAAAAAACTTCTAGAAATAATACAATCAACAGATATTTACAAGTACGCAATTGAACGTTGATTTACTGAATGGAGAGAAATTGGAAGTTGATATGATTTATAAAAAGGAAATAAGAACCTTCAAGCGACCTAAAAAAAAAAAAAAAATTAAAAACCGGCCAGATGGAAGAAACCTGTTTGGATTCCAAATACATTGCAGTATCTGCAATTTCGTTTGTTGATATCGTTTGTACCAAAAGAAAAATCGTTTAATGTTTCATGGTCACATTGCACAGCAGTGCACCGTGACCATGAAACAGATAAAGAATCTAAAAAAATTAATTATAATTTAGATTATTATTAATATAAATTATAGGAATAATGAAGCTAGATTAATAATTGTCTAAATTATAGGGCCAGTAATAATTTAGAGTATAATAATTTAATAGATCATAATAACTAATTTAATATGAGTATAAATATTATTGACAGATTTGTCAATTATTATTTTGAACATACACGTTTGTATGTTCCACAACGAGGCCAGGAATAGCAGACGGTAGTCTTTAACATTTACCCGATTATACGAAAATTAATGTTATGATTCTTAAGATTTTTTTGGGATATAAATACCTCTAAAATAGTGATTGATTTTTTTCTTACAACTTTATGATATAAAATTTTATATCATAAACAAAAATAAACATTTAGATCATAAACATAAACAAACAACTGGAGTTATGGAAGTTGACGTTGACAGCATAACAAACGATATACTCGATTCAGCGTCAAAGTGCATTCCCAGAACATCAGAGAAACTAAAGAAACGACCCGTTCCATGGTGGAACGATGAAATCAGTGAAGTAATCAAAAGAAAAAAAACCATAAAACGCTTTTAAGAAACGTCCAACATCAGAAAATCTAACTGTCTTCAAAAAATACAGGGCATATGCCAAAAGATTCATGATAGACGCTAAAAAACGATCCTGGCAGCAATACATGTCATCCATTGACAGGAATACAACTACATAATTTCTTTCAAATGGAAGAAAGTATCCGTGGGCATGCAAATTTTGCTCCCATGCCTTCAATATGGAAATGAAATTAGAGATACTCCAAACGAAACTGCAGAGCTAGTTCCCAATCAGTTCGAAGAAGCCAGTAAAACGACTAAATACCATAAATGTTTTAAAGCGAAAAAATCTGATCTCGAGAGTCTACCTAACATCGGAACTGAAATTAATTTTTCATATAATATACCATTTAAATTAGAAGAACTAATGAAAGCGCTGGAGAAAGCCGGGTATACAGCTGCTAGTCCAGATGAAATTCATTATGTGATGATCAGGCAGCTGAATATCACTGCAAAGCGAAGACTATTAGAATTATATAATGAGATGGAGAAGTCCATTTTTGGAAGCTACCAGATATGGCAAGCGTTTTCACGGCAAGCGTTTATACGGCCATACAGCAAGCTCTTCGCTATTGCGAACATTTTTGAGAAGAGAGAGCTGTTGTATGTTCCGACTCGCTGAGCGCACTTATTGCAATTCGGAACAAGAATATTAAGGACGTCCTGATCGCTAACATCCTCTCTATTTTATATGTTTTAAATAGACGAGGACAGCGATGTGTATTTGTATGGACTCCTGGGCATGCAGGAAACGAAAGTGCAGACGAAGCTGCCAGAATGGCAATTGTCTGCGACAACTTGGATGCAATTCCTGCACGAGTGGCTGATGTAAAGAATTGTCTAACAAATATAATTATAACGTACTGGAGTAATGAATGGAGAGGACTGGGTACTAAATTAGATGCCGTTAAATCCTCTCCATACAAATGGAAGAGCGACGCGAAACTGATTCGCCGTGAAAAAGTGGCGGTGACTAGACTTAGAATCGGTCACATGCGAATAACGAATTCATATTTGTTAACCAGCGAAGATAGACCAATGTGTGGTGTTTGTAACAAACCACTTACAGTCAAACATCCAATGGAAGAGTGTACCAAGTATGAGGACCTCAGAAAGAGGTTCGGCTTAGTAAATGAAACTTCTGCTGATTTGGAGAATGGAAATGAAGAAAAAAATAGTTGCTTACCTGCACGCCAGTGGACTAGGGTATAATTTATACAAGGCTGTAATTAAAAATAACGAAGTCAAATTTTATGAATATTGAAATTTAATAATTGGTATTGTCGATATATTTCATGTTGTTAAATTATTTTCTTTTAAATATCAGGGCCCTTTACAACCTGTATGCGTTCTTGTTTTGAATGTTTATGTTTGTAACGTTTTGTGTTGTGTTTAGTGGTTTTAAAGAAATGTTAGGGCCCTTTACACCCTAGCATATAACGAGCCTTACCGTGATTACTGATTGACTTTAAAAGAATGTGACGAGGGCTAATGACCATAGCAGTCGATGCCCGTATAATTCCTAAATAAAAAATAATAATAATAATAACAGAACAATTTATATGTAGTAGAACCATTTTAAAGCAAATAGATTGAAACGTTTCTACATTAAAAAAATGTAATTAAACTAGAACTTATAAAACAGTATTAAAAGACATCACGTAAAAGAAAAAAATTATATTACTATAAGCCGAACTGTTTTTTGTAGTAGTGAGATTTTACTGCAGCGTGTGCGATTGTGTTAGAGCAGTAATGTACCAGGTGACTCAATTTGTTAGTCCTCCCAGACTTTGTTAGTCCTATTTACATAATAATTTGTCGTCTATGGTGTTTTTTGTCAACAGTGATATAACTTTAATTATAGCTGCCGTGTAATTAATTCATAAATAATTCGATTCAGCCGGCGCCATATGAAAACATCAAACATAAATCTGATAGTAAATTAATTATAAAAAATAAAAACATATAATTTGTATGCGTACCTTTCGAGACAGTCTATTACAATGCCACGCGATTTGTTTAAAACAGGTTACCTCTTAAAATATATCGAGTATTAGTCAGTTTGTTTGTCAGGAGAAAATATTGTATTGATAAATTAATTTTTCCACATAATTCAAAAGAAGTATATAATACGGGAAAAATTCTGTTTAATTTTATTTTATCTAAAATGTAGTCTGGCTCAAAATTGATGCCGGAAGATGAACTATGTGGCATATATCTAAGTCGCATGTATGTTTTGTGATATACATACAATAAAATAAAATTGGGTTCAGATTGTTTGATGTAAACAACCATTTTTGTAATTTTTATTATTCATATTTATGAACTTTAAACTAATGTCTAAAATTTCTCCAAATGATGATTTATGATTTTATTACTGACCATATATATCATTTTTAAAAGCAAACAATTTCTCTCCTTTTCCAACTATGAGCTTTTAGTTGACATACACACACTCACTTATATATATATATATATATACACGCACAAACGCACATACACACACGCGCGCGCATTATGGAAATAGTCATATGGAAGTTATTAGTAACAAAGAGGAATAATTCTGTGAGATATCCAATTACTATATTCATTATTTAACCCATAACTCACCAAACAAACGTCGGGTTGACCGACTGTTAGCGGCAGACGTGTTGGCAAATTTACTCTACAAGCTAGACGGAAAATCCTACTGTTATTGTTGTATCGTTATTTTTGGAAAATCGTATTGCGAACGCCATTTATTTTGTATCAAATAATGACATTTTACGCTAATTTAATTACGTTGTATAATTTCTTATAATAATTTAAATATCGGATAAAAACAAATTCTTACTGACACGAGAATACCAATCCCTTCTACTGATATAATTCTCACTGAGGAAGGCCATTGATAAATATTACAGAAAATGCTGCAATTCCACCTTTTCTACATCTAAATATCGTTTTAAATAATAAATTTTTGATTTAAACTTATGTTTTTTTTTTTTTTATAATAAAGTAATCTGTTTGAAACAGAAAACTGTATCGATATTTAGTCTGCACTTAAGTACACAGCTCTAGTTAATACATTGTTGGATACTACGAACGTACAATCTTATTACATAAAATTACTACTATAATATAATAGAACATAATAACATCTTAACAAAATGTTTACAGAAAATTCCTTGGAGTTAAGTCTTAACTTTTATTGATTCTTCTAATTTCAAAAGAATGAAGCATATATATTACTTAAAAAATAATGTCTTACAGATATTTATTAAAGAAGAATAGACACAAACCTCTACTACATTTTTAATTAATTTTTTTTTCTCCAGAAATTTAATACCTGTAAAAAAAATATTTAATACTGACAAATTTTAAGCGTAAAATCAATAAAGTAACTTCCCGGCAAGAAATTATTTTAGAATGGCTTAATTATTATAAAAAGTTTTTTGAGTTCACCGTTTTAAAATATTTTAAAACTAAGCCGTATTTACTGTTATAATAATGGATTTTTTTTTTTAGTCAGAAAAAATTTAAAGAACGTAACCCTTACAATTAGCGAGGATTAATTTGTGTGTGTGTATATGTACCCGCTGACAGCCTGCTTCCCTCTCCCCGCAGTGGCCAACCTTTAGAGGCTTTACTACGGTATCTCCCTCAGTTTTTAAAGAACAGCAATTCTTCAGAAAATATTAGTATCATATATTATACAAACTCGCGTACATGTACGCATATTGATAAAAGAATCGGTACATATTTTTTATAATAATAAAAATAACTTTTTCCCGTAAAATGATGAACATCCAAAGTAATTAATTTGTTAATTAATTACAAACCCGAAAAGATTTTATCTTTATTTCAACACATATATTAATATATTCAATCGTTATCTTCTACGGCGAAACTAGAGGAAGAAAATATTATTGAAAAGGATGTTTCTGAATCGGTCAAGACCGGTTGAAATGTTATGATGTACTTCGATTAAATTTTCGTACTTTACACACCTTAGCTAGAAAGTTCTTTGAACTTATTTTATTTTCCAGAACCTGTTTTTATCTTTAATAAAGATTATAACCAGACCTAACAGATCAGAATCGATTCTCGGGAGATTCGGAATTACAAAATGTACACTTTGGATCTGCAGTAGCACGCATTCTACGAGGAAATTAAACTAAGTTGCTTGAAAAATTTATACACTGATATTTTTATCGTTAAAATCTATAATATTTTTATTATTTCAATTCCAATAGAAAATTGGACATTTTCTTACGATACCGCCTATATAACTAAAAAAAGATTTAATTAAATCATTAGTGGTTTATTCCACGAGAAACCAGTAGAGTTTCTTGGAGAGCCGGCTTTTATCGTTTATTTATTTTTCCTCAGAGGTCTATTTTTTAACTATAATTTTATATGGTGGCATGCTAATTTTACATGATAGATTGGAATCAATAAAAAAAAATTGTAGGACAAGTTTTGGACAAAAAAAATCAGACCTACCACACCCGATTATTTCAATTAGCTGTCACAGTTCTACTCTGTCTAAGTATGAGAGGTCCGATTTAGTAAAAAAAAATAAATAAATAAATAAAAAAACATTAAATGTATAATTTCCATCATCCATCGTCACAATGTAACATAGTCAACAACACATATAATAATAGATATTTTTAATAAAATTCAGAGATTGTTATAGAAGTAAAAGAATTAAGTAACATTAGACTAGTTAAAGAGTTACAAAATTATAGTCAAAGAATAGAGAGAATCGGTGAAGAAAAAAGCGACATAGGTTTTCCTTAATCGGAAGAACCAAACGACGATTTTATTTTCGAAAATTATGTGCCAAAACGCATAGAGATATTATTATTTACTTATTTTCGCTTGAAATTCCTGGAACACTCTTACAAGGAAAATATCTTATTTTTAGATTTTTCGCTTACTTTTGCTCATAAGGGTATTGTTCATACAATATTAAGTTTTCTATCTTCTTCACACATTTTTTTTTCATTTACTTTAACATTGTGCATTTTTTTTGCCTTTTTTTTTCTTTTACTTTTATGCATTGTGTACGTGTGCACGAGTATGTATAAGTAAAAAACTACCGACCATATTATGTTCAATTAGAATTTAATGCGTTAATTATTCGAAATATTATTAAAGGATTAATTAGTTTTTTAGTGCTTAAAAAAATATGGTTTATATACATCAAAGTGAATGGACTAAGATATAAGTTCATTGCGTGTAAGCATGTGCGAACATCTTATTTATTGGTTCCCGTATTTTCGATTAAGAAAATAAAGATTAGCAAAGCGAATTAAATTTAACGTAGAAACTTCACACGCAGCAACGGTTTTTTTTTTTTTTTAATTTTTGATTTATTTTATTAATTAAAGTGGTTTATTTGAATAATTTTAACGATAAGAAAAACTAAGTAAGAAACGATTTTTAAATACACCATTCCATTTACTTGTAATGCGAGATTAAACAAAATTTGAAAAGAAAGAAAAGAAAAATTTGAGTATTGTAAAATTAAAAAAATAGATTTAATTAAATTTCAGTAAGTTTTCTTTACGCACAACAAAATTAATATAATTTTTATTTATGCATAAAACAAAGTATTTTTCACACGACATATTCCGGGTTAAATGATATAAATGTACTTTCCTATATTTACGGTTTATAAAAAAAAAAAAACATGTTTAATTATACACCGCGTATAAAAAATTTAAGAAAAAAACATGTGTGAACAAAATAATAACAAACATGTATCCGAATAAGAAAAACTTTTTTATAAACTTTTTAATCATATTTTAGTATAAAACATAACGTTCAAGCAAACTGTAAACAGAAACAGTAATTAAAACCTAATAAATACTCTCCTATTAAATTAAAATTAACAACTACCCAATTTTTCGCATTTAAACGACAATAATTTTTAAAATGCATGTTAAATATTTAAATCGGTTCAAAAAACCTAAATATCATAATATTATATAGCTGAAGAAAGTTATTTCGCATTACCATTATATGCAAAACGCTTCTTTAATAACTTTGAAATGTAAATCGTTCTGAGCCTTTTCTTAATATTCAGACGATTTACAAATATCTTTTCTTCTTTACTCGACTCTTATAAAGGTAATACTATTTTTAAAATAAATGTGCTTTTGTTCTTTATAATGAAAAAAATAGTTATCAGAACGGAAGAAGTGTATCGGTTAATTTAAATATCCGTTCTTTCTTCTTTTAATAATTTAGCGATAAATATTTATTCATTTTTTTTAACCGTTATTTAACGTTAATCGATTATGTCTATTAGAATCGCCTAAAAGTTTAGACATATTTAAAACAAATAAAATACTAAAAAGTAAATATAAATTCAAAATATGTTTACGGACTTTAAAAATAAATTTTTATTATAAAACAATAAAAATGTTTAACGTACTTACCCGTTACGATGAATACAACGATGTTAACTTTCAAGAGATGCATGTCAAACGCGTGGAAAATAAAGTCGTAATTGTTGATAGCTGACCGCCTGCGATAAGATAATAAGAACAGCGCTGCGTACTGTACAAACAGACCGAACGCCGAGCAACGAGTGGAGACGCGTTGTCAGAACGGTCAACAAAACTGCTGCTGGATATATCTGTACCCACTATTCATTCACATGCGCAGATAGGACACCCGACTTTCTACTACTCAGTCTATCTTCTACTCGCTAACGCGCAACTCGTCGTGCCCCTGATGCACGCACATCTTATAATCCGTTTACGGACCGACTTACAACTTTAAATTATGCTATATCGATGCCTACTTATAACTTCTGAATGCTTATAGCGGCTTTAAAACTTTAAAATTACTAAAATAGTAGTGACTTACGATATTTTAATTAAAAAATAAAATGTTTTACGATATGATTCATTCATAAATACTTGTTAAACAGTTAAAGAAAGAAGTACTTATTGTCATATTAAAACAATATTTTGGTAAGGGCCACCCCGGTAAAAGATTCCTCAGTAATAATTTACAATACTCAGTAGCATAAATATATGCGCAGCTTCATTTCCCCTAAATCGTGCATACTCGTCTACATTGCTTATTTATTTGGGCTCTACTCGTAGTTTTATCTCGGTCTTCATTTTACTGAGATATTTATTTAATCTTTTATATAATTTTCAAATTGGATTTTTAAATTAACTTAATTTATTGGTGTAATAGGATTATTTGTTTTAAACGATGAAAAATAAAAACTCTTATGTCAATTACTTAATCGGTTTATCAAGGAATTTTTAAATAAAATAAATACATAATTTGGTTATTTTCATCGAATTTTATGATTATGAACTCGACAAAATGTTTTCTATAAAATGTTGAAATGCTTACCATTTCAGAGGTAAAGTATTTTTTTTATCAATGACGTCATTATAATTTGATATTTATCTTATCATCTACACGCAGTTACGAATTTTCAGATTCACTGAGACAAGCAGTTCGAAAATAATTATTGGTGACGTATTTATGGAATTCTGTATTCACAGATGTCAACCATTGTTAACATATAATCAAGTAAAAGTAATTGAATAATTTTGAAAGGGAAAAAAACGATAAAACTAACAAACGTTTCCCGTTCTCAATTACGGTGTCAAAAACCATAAACCAAGTAGTATTACAACTTTTCTCCGAATTCTCGAATGAAAAGTTAGGTTTTTTGCGTACTATTGGTTACTAAAACTCAAAAGCAATAAATTACTTAATTTCGAAACGTATAATTTTCCATATGGAGGCTTTAATGTTATGAAACAAATTTCTTGTGACAAATTCATAAAAAATGAATTTGTCGGTAACAAGAACATTAAAAAAACCGAAAAAATGTTATCAGTTGGCTATAGTACTGAAATTATTATTTTTTTACATACATCAGTGAGGAAGGTTTTTTCTGTTATTCACTATTTTTTTCCGCGATTATGGGCATCGACTACTTTGGACATTAGCTCTTCTACCACTATTACTGTTTATCATTATTACCTTCTATCATTATTACTGTTATTATTATTATTATTACTATTGTTGTTTTTATTATTATTTGTTTTTCGACGGTTTTAGAAACATTAGATTTTGTGAAAGCTTTTGTCATTTTTTCCTAGTTAAGGAATACGTCAGCGTGATTTAATACAACGCTATATAACAGTTGAAATACGCTGAGTCGCTCTGAGTAAACGTTGAACCCCGTAGAGCTCCTTTTCCTCTTTTACTTTGATATCTCCCCTCTATTCGATTCTTTCCTACCACCCAATTTAATTAACTTATGTCATTCCGGAATGAAATTTCAGTTTGTTAAAATTTAATTTTTGTCTTTTAAAAATTATATTTAATTGTATAATGTGCAGCAAA
>JAAAKQ030014321.1:3254-14086 GCA_010016005.3 Zanna intricata
TATGAATTTACATTCTAGTAATTTTGAAGATTTTTATTTTTTCTGATAACCTATTCTTGAGTAGTCCCCACCCAGAGATGAGTCTTATGGACTGTTCTACCTGAATATTTACCAAAGTGGAAGCCAACATAAATATTAATGAAAATAAAAGCAATGGATAAAAATGTTTTCATGGAATATGTAACTAGTTTTTCATTTCTGTCAGCTGTACAGTACCCAAGACCAAAAATAGGAGGCTTTATGTTTGTTGTTAAGGCCATTTCAACCATAGGTTAGCGCCGTTAGTAGCTATTAAAGGACTCCTGCCCTTTCTCAGGAATTATTTCTCTGTCTGGCCTCTCTGCACTTATCCTTTAATTATGGTTGCTTTAATTATGGTGGACTATCTATTTAAGATAAAGGGCTTATTTACAAAATGGCTGCTATTCACTTGTTGAACAGCATCTTAGTATTTCATTCAATCTTAGATACCTTTCTGTGATTACCTGATTCTAAATAAGGTGCACTTATTTGTAAAAAAAGCATCTCATCTGTTAAAAAAAAAAAAAGCACAATATCATATTAATTTTATCCCTACCGCAAACTGGAGATGTGAGTGGTCTGCAATTTGCCATCAGATCTATGGTGCCAGGGTATTTTTTTCGTTATTTCAGTTTGCCATTTATTGCTGGAGTTTCTTTATTGTGAACTGAATATTGTTTTTATTATTTTTCAATTAAGTAGTAGTACAGTAAATTCTGATGAAGTTACTCTTTATCTCATATTGAGATTAAGTATACTGGCAGTTTGGATCACCAGTAGTCCATTGCATTTGTAAAAGTAATAATTGTTTGTTAGTAATGTAAACTAGAGAATTATATTATTTTTTTGTTTGCTTATGTTTTGTGATATATTGAATTTACTTATTATTTTAGTTTTATTGATCATGTCTTTATCTATTTTTTTTTCTTGTTGATGCTATTTATAGACTGTGAAGGCATTACACTACTTAAAAGAAAGTCATGGTGTTATTCATAGAGATGTTAAACCATCAAATATTCTTCTTGATGAACGTGGAAATGTCAAATTATGTGATTTTGGTATTTCTGGCCGATTAGTTGACTCCAAAGCAAAAACTAAAAATGCTGGATGTGCTGCATACATGGCAGTAAGTTGAATTTAATTAAACTATAATTTTCCTATTTTTTTTACATTTTTTGAAACTTTAGATATATTCCAGACAGCTTAAGGCGACAATGCTATGAAGCGTGCGACATGTTTCAAGTGGCATGCACGTTTTAAAGATGGCCATCAGTTGATTGAAGACAATGAGCGTCCTGTACTTCCTTCCACCTCAACTGACGACTCGCACGTCAATAAAATCAATATCATGGTTTAGGCAAATCGACGTCTGACTATCAGAGAGTTTGCTGAAGAGTGTGAGATATCAGTTGGATCATGTCATGAGATTTTGACCGCAAAATTGAAAATGCACCATGTTGCTGCGAAAATATGTTCCACGTCTCCAGCCCATTCAGCCCTCAAAACTCGTGAGTTTTTGGCCAAACACTCCATCACTGTTCTTCCCCACCCACCCTACTCACCTGACCTCGCTCCTTGTGATTTCTTCTTGTTTCCCAAACTCAAAACACCTCTAAAAGGAAGAAGATTCGAGACGATACCTGAGATCAAGGCAAATGTGATGAAAGAGCTGAAGAACATCACAAAAAAAGCGTTCCATGACTGTTTCCAAAAGTGGAAACACTGTTGGGATAAGTGTGTACGTCGGGGAGGGGAGTACTTTGAAGGGGACCCAGTCATGTAACTTATAAATTAAGTATATTTTGTTTTATGACGTTTGTCTACGTATGTTTTGAACAGCCCTCATATTAACCCATGGACAAGACTGCAATCTGGCAGTCACCAAGCTAGTGTGTTGAATTTTCTGAACATGATAAATGCAGCCTTTGAATACATAACATTCTCCATATTGTTCTTTATGGAATGTTGAGTTTCGTAGAAATTTTTCATGTGCTTGTTGTAGGTCTAACCTCTACGCCTGAAGAATGTTTTCCCTCACACTCACTCACACTCTCACACTCACTCTCACACTCTAACTCATACTCACTCTCACACTCACTCACTCACCCTACACTAAGCAATTTTGTGCTCCATTAAAAATCACTATTATTTGCCTTTAATTGATGATGATTTATACAAAGATATTTTTAAAATATATAACTTAAAATCATGTTATTCAATTAAAAAATAAAGTATGACTTGCTCTTTGCATTTCTTTAATCTGATGTGATTATTTCAGCCGGAAAGAATTGATCCACCTGATCCTAGAAAACCAGATTATGATATTCGTGCTGATGTCTGGAGTCTTGGTATTACACTGGTTGAATTAGCTACCGGAGTCTTTCCTTATAAAGATTGTAAGTCTGATTTTGAAGTGCTTAGCAAAGTTCTTCAGGAAGATCCACCTACGTTACCAGCAGAAAAAGGATTTACTCCTGAGTTTCAGAATTTTGTTAAATGCTGGTAAGTACATTTATTGTCAATATAAAATTTTTGAATGAATATTTACTTAGTTATAATATGTGTAGTATGGGTACCACTCTTTAAATTTGCTATTGATTTAGATGTATTTACCAAATATTACAAGTTAGTTAATTTATGGAGGCCGTGAACATTTGATATCAGAAATTCGTTTCAAAACATTCAGTTTTCAACTTATTTATGCAGGTTTGTTTTGACAATTATAGCTAAAGAATCTTTTACCAGGATTTTATTTTAAGTAAAATAATCAATTATGGTTTTGGACATAAAGAATAGTAAGCAGCACTCTTGGATTATTACATTTTTAGTAAGGTGTTAGATGAAATATACTTTATTTGTCAGTGAATGTAATGAGGAAGTGATATCCTATGCATAATGGTTGGAAGACTTAAAATTTAATCAAATAAATGATGATAAAAAGCAATTGTAAAATAAGGTAAGATAATACTCTCTTTTTGCCTTTTCCAGTAATCTGGTTTGGGTGATGAAGCATAGAGTTCCATCATTTCTATCCTCCACAAATGCTGCATGATCATTTCTATCTCCGTCTTGCTTATAATATTGTTCTTAACCCTATCTACCCACAATTTTCTTGATTTTCTTCTTTATTTCTTCCCATTATATTTCTTTCCAATACATCTTTTTCAATGTGTTTCTTTTTTCATTTACTTATATATATGTCCACACAATTCAGTTCTGCTCTCCCTACCCTGCCCAATGACTTTTTGTATTTGTGAGGTACTTACTTTTAAAGTCTTCTCAATGATACCTCTTTGTTTTTTTATATCATGTTTCTAAGAAATTTCTTCTTTATAGATTGTTTACTTTTATAACCTAAGCCTGTGCACTGTAAGTCAGAACTTGTGTGAGGTATATGTGTGCGACATTGTTTTAAATTTCCTAAGCCCTACATTCTACACAAATCTTTTGCTGATTCTAGTTCTCTTATACTAAAAAATTTCTTGTAATTTATATGTTTCCTATCTCCAACAGTATACATATCCTGGAAACCGTTGTAATGTCTTACTTTTGTGTTTATTAATTGGCATTTTGTATTGTTGTATAACAGGTTAATTTTTGAGCTTTAGCTGGTTTGTTTCTTAATTTTTTTTTTCCATTTAGATTGTTATTATTTCTTTGAGGGACATTAAATTGGTTTACTCTTGATTTTAGTACCGTTTACGTTTAATTTTTAATTGTTATAGTTTTTGGATTTCATAATTTCAATCTTTTTGAATGAATTTGAGGCCTGTTTTATTTGCCTCAATTTTATTTTGTTTTGAAGTTCTAATATCTGTGATTTAGTTTTGTCAGTGTCGTTTGCTTGCAGTACCAAGTCCTTGGTGAAACCAACACAGTTTGTTTTGATTTTTTGGCCTATTTTTACTTGTGGGGGCATTTTTTGAGCCATTGCCATCTCTAGAGTGCAATTGAATAAAAATTGTAAGAGCCCACCTTGATGCAGTCCTGCTTTGATCTCAAATGGTTCTAAGAGCTCACCTCTGAATTTTACTTTTGACTTAGTGTTTATGAGGTTCAGTTTTATCATGTTTATTAATTTGGTATGTAGTCTGAGGTATCTTAGAATTCTCTATGGATGCAGTCATAAGCTTGAAATCTACTAATGTTATTATCACCATGTCTTTATTTCTTTTCCTGTTGTAATCCAGTATTAGCTTGAGACTCATGATCTGGAGAGGACAGCTCCTCCAAGGTCTGAAATCTCCCTGGTATTCTCTTAGCTCCTTCTCGAATTGTGAACCAATCTTGTTGAGGATATTCTTGAAAGAATTTAGTATGTTGTGTCTAGAAGTGAGATACCTCTGTAATTTGTTTGAAATGGCATTTTTGTCCCCTTTTGTGCGTTTTGGATAGATGAGGGCTGTTATCCAGTGTTCTGGTACTTCTTCATCCAGATGTTGACAAACTTGATGAAGGGTAATTTTTGCTGTTCTCCTTGCATGTTTCCAGATCTCTAAAAAAAAGTCTGATCCTCTCTTGCTGCTTTGTAATTCTTCATTTCATCTGATAGACTAATGGTTGATGTTTTCTGGTGGTGGTATTGTTATTGAGGTGTTGGTGTTGAAGATTAGGAGTTCTGTCGGTTCTTTGTAATTTAGGGGTTTGTTGAAATATTTAGCTAGGATTTCCGCATTGTCTTTATTGTTATGGGCTAGTTTATAGTTTTCATTCTTTATTAGTAGGGTTGGAGTATTATGTTTTTAGAGCTGATTTTTAAAGGTTTTGTAGCAGCCTCTTGACTGAGTTTTATTGAATTCAGTATGTCTTTATGGTGTCTTTTTATTCTCCTTAGGGTTGTTTCTTTGTTGTATTAGATTTTAGAAGGATTTTTTTTTTGTATTTGTAAAATAGCTATGCTTTTCTCTATTATTTCGTCAAACTTGTTGTTGACATTTTTTACAGGATTTATTGGGTCTAATTCTTCTCTAATGTTTTTAAGATTGCTGACTACATCTTCGAGTTTATCTACAATTGTTATATTTTTGGTTGCTTTTTGGTAACTTTCATCCTTGATTAGTAGTTCTTTTAGTTTTGGGACTTTGTTTTTTTGCTTTCATTACAGAGTAAATTTAATTTTAATTTTGATTACATAGTGATCTGAACTTGTGTGTACTTTTCGGAGGACTTTAATGTTGTAAATCTCCTTATGGCGGTTTGTCATGGCAGTTGGTTATGGCAGTTTGTCCTTGAAGACATGGTCTAGTTGCCATTCTCCTATATTGTAGTCAGGGTGTTTACAGGTTTTGAATTTTTGAGGTTTCTTCGTAGAAATATGTAGATTTTAAGATTAGGTTGTGGTTTTTGCAGAAATAGATGAGTCTGTTTGTTTTCTTTTGTATAACCATTTTTCCGATTATGTTATGGTATCTTCTTTCTCTGCCTAGTTGAGCATTGAAGTCTCTGATTAATTGTTTGATATGATTTTTGGGTATGTTATTTATAGTCTGGTTGAATAGATCCCAGAATTTAACTGTTTCTTTATGATCTTTTGGAAAGTTATTATTATTAGTTATTTTATTTATCATCGATCTATATTATAAACAAAAGTAATTATAGTTCAATTGCTTGTCTTAAACCAGTTATAAAATCAAATCGCTTTGAGAGTCCCACTTTTGTCTTCCACATTCTTTCTTTGCAAAGTCCTCTACACTAATTTTCGTGGTACACTGATATATATTTTCTGTACAAGTAGAAAAATAATCACCTAAATTTTCTCTTTTCCTATGTCTTTTTCTTCATTGCTTTTTACTTAAAAAAAAGGATCTTTTTGAAAACCAAAATAAAAAAATTGAATTATGTTCTAAAAGATTTTGCAAGATTGTTCATGCAGTTTCTTTGTCTCCTTTATTATTATTATTTTCTTAATTTAAAATCTTGTTTTAGCTGGAAGCTACTGAGGCTTAATTGGCTGATTCAGTAACATAAAATAAAAAAGTTAAAGAATGAGATTATTTTACAATAAAGAAGTTTTAGCAACAAATCTTGACTAGTAAGAGTGATACTATAATTGGGGAGAAAAACCCCAATATTTTTTTCTTTTTTTTTTTTTAATTTGTGTTTCCTGCATTAATATTTAATTATATCTATGAAAATTTTGTATATCCTGTACATTATGTATTATTTCGATTAGTAATTAATTCTGAAAAATCTGTATGATCTTTCTTGTACTTTTCAGTACTAAAACTATTCAGTTTTAATATAATTAACATAAAATAAGAAGTGATATTTCCAAGATTTTTTTTATTTACAAATTATTGGTGGTTTGTTTTAATTTTAAGCTATGCTTATTTAATCTCTTTGTTGACATTGTTAATTTGGATGAGAAGAAAACTTTACAGTACAAACTTCCTGTATGTTTAGTAGTTTTTATGTGATGCTACATTGGAGAGAAGATTGATAATGCATATTATGATAATCCTATGCAACAGGCATTTTTATTAAATGAAATTTAACATTTTTTTCTCCCCTATTTATGTTTTCTTTTTCTGTCTAATATAAAATATTTTTTTCACTCAGTGAATCAGGAGTTTTTGATCCTTGCCATTTTGATGTTATTATTTCTGCTTATATTTTCCTATTCTGTTAAATATTTCTGGTATCTGTTATACATTTAGATATACTAATTGTTTGTTTGTATTGAATGAATATATATTTGTAGTAGTAATTTCTTTTTTTCTTTTTTAGTCTAACAAAAAACTATAGTCATCGTCCCAAGTACAAGAAACTTTTAGAGCATCCTTGGCTTCGTAGATTTGAGTCTGAAGATGTCAATGTTGCTGAATGGTATGCTCAAACTACAAGTCAGTGTGACACTAAAGCACCTGCTACTCCAACTAACTCACAAACTAGGAAGTAAGACTTTTTAAAAAGTAAACAAATAAGAATTTATTTTGTGAAGATTAATATTTGATATTGAATTTTATTATGATATAGAATTAAACCGTGAAATGGAAACCCTTTTTTTTCTGTCTACACTTGTGTCAAGCTAATGTAAGAAACATAATTGTAATGTTTTTTGCATGGATTCACTGGAAAATGTTTCCCTATTAAAAAAAAAAAAAAAAAAGGTAATATTGAATATTTAGTTTAAATTTTGCTATGTTTTCCACTTTGTATTGTGATTTTTTTTTGTTTTACTTCCAGAACCACCATTAGGTATATTTTCTGAGAATGATTTAATGGATTGAGATTTAATCACACATATATGCTATTTTCTTAGACCATTGACCACTGAGTTTCAGAATGTTTTTGTTATATGCCTTGATGTGTTTTTAACTGGAAAATGTATTTAAATTTACGTAAACGTATGAATGTAATCTATAAAGCATACTGAACAAACTTATCTATCTACCTTCCATACAAATCTTTTGCTATAAGTCAGAATCATTCTGTGTGCTCATTCATCTTCAACATTATGTACTTGTTTATTTCGATAAAATCAGATTCATTATCTATAGTATACACCTGTATTTCATTATCAGAAAAACTCTGAAATGATGCCAAAATTAAATAAAAATTTATATCTAAATCATACTGATATTCAATCGTGATTGAGTATCAATCATGAATTGATACTGTGGTTTAGGCACAGTATCAGATCGATTTAAAGTGGTTGTTAGTCCTCTAATCATTACTTAAAATGTTTGTTTGAAACAATTTTTTATATAACCAACCCTTACAGCAAGAACAGAATTGTATTCAGATTGGATTGCTGTATGTTAAGTATGTGAAAATTTTTTTCAGATTTTTTTTTTTGAGATCTATCTGCCTTCCAGTGTGCTGAAAAACGGAATATTTTTTACATTACTACACTATTCATATGAAGTTAAAACTTCTTGACTTTGAGAGTTTACAAACTGTGGGATGGAAAATATTGAGTTTTATATTGTACTAAACTTAGAGTTTTTCAGCATTTTTTTGATATTTTCAATGTATTTGAAGGAAAAGTGTAGGAATTATGGTCAGTCACTATATAAAATACCCTTCTTTTTTTTTTTTTTTTTTTACACATTTCATTTTCCTTATGGTGCAGTTTTAATGTTCTTTAGCTTTATGAAATTATTAAAAAAAGAAGAACACAATTTTAATTATTTTTAAATTCAAAATGGTATTTTAATAACAAACAATAAAAAAAATATGTTATTTTGGCTCTTTTCGAACATAGGATTTTGTGAAACATTATTGTTTTGTTTACACAGATTTTTAATTTCAATTAATAATGGAAAAACTTGTGAAAAACAGAAAAAAATTCTATTAAAATGAATATGAATCTGAGCTATCAGGTAATAAAAAGAATAGTTTCCATATGTTAATGGAGCTAATTTGCTGTGAGTGGTATGAAGCTACTGCATTCTTCTCCAACAGATATCCAAATTTGCTAGTTATTTAATTGAAAGTTCATTCCTTTACTATAATTTTTCACCTTATTAATTGAAATTATGTTATATACTTTTTTAATTGTATTGTTAAAATCCATTGTTAATGTTAAAGAAATTTTAATTTTTTACTGAGAGCCAAAATAGCAATCTTATTTCAACATGGCTACTATATTGAAACCAACCATTAGAAAAATTAATAAAAAAAGAATAAACTTTATTTTTAAACATTATATCCATAGTAACTCCTATGGGGGTTTTCCAAATTAATTGAATGTCAACTTTAATTTATTAAAAAAAAAAAAAACAGAAAAAAACCTGGTCTACATAATATATTAAAAAATTAAATTTTAATGAAGTCTTAGAATGCAGTGGGTTAAATAACATTTTGTTTACATATATTGTTTTTAACAGTTAAGATATTATATCTTTGTACTAATGTGAAGGATTGATTTCAGTTCATCCTACATTCCTGAATGAAAGAGTCAGTCTGTTTCTATCTAATCATTGTTCTATCCATTCTCTGAATGCATAGTATTTCATACATACATGTTGAAATCCACCTGGTTCATCTTCGTATGCAGAAAAAGAAATTTCTATTGTGTGACAATTTCTTTTATATTGTTATGTGACAATTTGCTTCTCAGATCTTCATGTGTTTATTGAAGTACTTACCCAAAGTAATAATTAAGTAAAGTATATCTGTGTATATTAAAGTTTGTACACCATTCTATACTACACTATAGTCCACCCATGTTCCTTATGAATGTGGCAAATCTGTGAGGTTTGCAAACTGACTTCTGCCTGCTGTTTTCCTCTCAAGCCTTAGCCCAGAAAGTAATCCGTAGACCAGAAAGTATTTGGCAAAATTAGGATTACTGTGTTAAAAAAACTGTTTATGAAAAAAATCTATTACTGCTTTTAAAAAAAAGGATTGGTAGATTTCTATCTTCTGTAACCGAGTATGTGGTAACAGATTTCAAAACAGGATCTATTAAAAACGTTTTTCAGTTTTGTAGTTAGATGATGTATGTTAAAGGTATATTGATCGATAAATTTAATAGATTTATTGTAATTATACATTTATTCTGATAAAATAATTGTTACATGATGTGTTTGGTAAGATAAAGACAAGTAAAAATCATGCAAAATATTTGTAAACTGTTAGGAAATGATTAATTTTGCTCTGATTATGATTAAACAAGAATAATAAAGTTTTGCTTTGTTTATAACAGATTTATTCCACCACCAACAACTGCTCCTCGAAGACATGTTCCTTTACCAGCTCCTTCTAATCACAATCATCGTATGGTATCAGAAGCAACTGGTCTACAAGCAAATGGTGATCTTGGATCCAGCGGACGGTTTTCACCATTTAGAGCTGCTGAACCACCACCTGTTTCACCCAGGCTTAGTGCTTCACCAGTACCTTCTGAATGGGATCGAAATAGGAATGTTGGGTGGGTTGATTATTATAATTTTTAATCTTTCTATTAAATGATATCAGATAATATTTGTTGATAGATTTCTGTGCTATGACTGTGTGTAAATGTTTGTTCATATTCAACATATTACTAATACATAAAGTGTTTCATAAATAAATCTTTTCATACATTGGACTACCATACATCGTGTACATCTGTGCATAAAACACATATGCATGCGCACACACACACAGTGAATTTCAGCAACAATAAATAATTGTTAAAATTTGTCTTACAGAAGTAAATCTGTATGAGGCTATAAAACTGTTTGATGTTATTAAAATTTCACGTAATAAAAAAATTGGATTATGTTAATGACTATTGTTGAAAAAAAAAGAAAAATGTTACCTTTATCTGAATACCAATTAACTGTTTCTCTATGTTTAAAATTATTTATCTTTATGTTTTCAATTGTTTTACTGATGTAGTGTATTCTTCTTTTACTGTCCACATCTTTCTTCTTGAATGAAATTCACTTTGAATATATATTGTATGGTTTGACTGGCTTTTTGTTTTTCAAAAAAGATTTTATCACATTTTTCTTTCTTATCTAATTCATCTTGAAAAGTATTAATTTCCTACTCTTATCAATTTTCTTAATGTATAATCTTCTGTAATTTAATTTCTAAAAAAATTTGTCTTTTTATTAAAATATATATATAAAATTTTGTACTAATTATTTACATAAATGATGTATAAACCACTTTTGTAGTATTTAGTCTTTGGTAGTTATAATATCAACTATACTTCTGATTTTTTAAGGTAACAAAAATTTATTTGGGTTAAAAAAATTATTGTTGGTATGTCTGACATGATTTTTCATTACAAAAGTGTTGAAACAAGAAATAAGAGAAATGTAAGGGTAAGTTTTAAAATTCATTTAACAATTTATTGTGGTGCATCTTAATAA
>JAAAKQ030014332.1:8197-22789 GCA_010016005.3 Zanna intricata
AAAATGATTTTATTATAAAAATGTTTTGATTAGTCACAGCATAACCCTAAAATATATATTCAGTTACAATTTTTGGTCAGAAATAAAATGTTGATTTAAATTACAATTTTTTTTTTAGTTTTCCTTTAATGTTTTTTAAGTATCAGCATATAAAAATAAGGGAACTGTTACAATTCCCTTTAACATAAGGAAAGTGTACAAAACACAACAAAAAATTAGTAATGCAAGTTTTAATGAAAAACAAGAGAATAAAAAATGAAAAGTTAAAGATCATATGAACCAAATGAACAACATGAGAATAGATTGCAACATTCAAGAAAATATTTATCCAAAACAGTAGGTTCACATTTAAAAACAGCAACATAATGATAGATATGATCATTTGTGCCACTCACATGTAAAACAAGCAGAAACAATGCGAAATTGTTTCAGAACAATGTGAAGCCAGGTCGGAATGCAAATGTTTTCATCATTTGTAAATTAGAATGTTCTGTAAAATTCAATGTAGGCTGACTGTCTGGAGAAAAACTGTTCAACAATCTCAGGTTGATGTTATAAATGGAAATCAATAAGTTGCCTAGCATACACCACTGAACACATCATTGATACCAAGTACTAATACAAACTCCTGACAAGGAGCCGACTTGATGCACACCAATGAAGAATCAAGCAGGTCAACTTAATAGCAAATCAAGCATATCAGCAGACAACAACATTCTATCTGTTTCTCAGCCAACTTCAAGTATATATGTTTGAAACTGTATATATTAAAAAACAATAATTTATTTGTGAAAAAATGTTGAATCGCATTTCATTGTCAGGCACGTTGAATGTAAATGCAAATTTTGAGATTGCTAACATACCAGGAAGTAATTTAAAATCTATGGTAAAGTTTTAATCATCTTGCTGAATGACATACATGGAGAGTGAGTTAAATAATAGCACATAAATACCAATATATAGAAAAATAAGTTTATTGTTTTAATAATGCGTTGAGTTTCCTCTCCTGAAATAAAATAGTACGTATAATGCATCTTTTCATAACAGCTACATTAATTTGCTCTCTTACACTATCAACCCTGATATTTATTATGGTTGAGACATATGTACTCAAAGTAAAACAATTTAGCTACAAGAAAAACCTGTTTTTCCGTTATAAATCCAATCCTTGTAGTGATCAGAGCGAAGATTTCACTTCAAAGGCTGAATATCATCTACATTTCGGTACACTGATTTCATTTTATTGAAGTAGTTGTATAATTTTCATTATCAACTGTAAAGAGTTAATGTTAATTTGAAAACAAATCTTTGTCGCAAGTATTTTATTGTCATTATTATTATGTAGGATGAGAGGCAGAAGTTAGATCATGGTTGGCTGGCAATAAATTGTTTGGCATGAATTTGACTAAAATAAAGTGTATATGGTAACATAACTGAGATCAAATATGAGTCCAGAAAGTTTTGTTTTAAGATTATATACTGTTTTAAAATAATAAACTTATATAAATAAATTGAGTTGATTGAAAATAACAAGTATCTTAAAGTGTATCCAGGCAAGATGAAATTGACAGCTTATATAAAATATAATATTTAGTATCATAAAATGTTTTATTATAAACATTTTTATACAGATTTAGTTTCCCAAATTAGCATCACTGAATCTATTAAAGAAAAATATTTTGCATATATCTAGCATATCTGATGGTTGTAATAAGTAATTACTCAGGTAAGTTTTCACCAAAGCTTCTTGCAGTTTACAGAGATTTATCATAAAAACTATACTAAAGGAAAACCGACAATCTGTTTCAACAATTTTTTGTATTTGACATGTGTTGTATTTATTAGACTTTGTAAAAATATGAGTATAAGCATAGAGAAGTTTTATTTAGTAGCATGATTATTGTACAAAAAAGACAATTAATATAGGAATTGAGATACAGTGATACCTAGAACAATAAAATTCACATTCAATCACAAGTTCAATTCACAATTAGAAAATTGATATGTTAGGCTACAACAAAAGTATTACATCCATTAAATTCAGGTAGCTGATATTCTCCTGGTCCAATGAAGAACCATCACCTTGTTCATTGCTGGTCCATTTAACACTTCAGGAAGTTAACCTGGAGGATTAAACAGACCAGAATTATTAGATCATGATCTAACAAAAGAAAAATATGATAAACCACTCTTTTTTTTTAATGAATTATACTTCCAGGAGTAGGTAAAAAAAATTAAAAAACAGATAAGTGATGCAAAGCACTGTGGTACTAATAAGTTTACTTCAGTTAATTAAAAAATACCAAAATACAGGATTTCTTTACTAATGGACTTCTACCCATTAATAATATCTCTAATAATAGTTACACACATCTTTAAACAATACATTTAGGAGAAAGATACATTTCAACTTTCAGCTCACTGAAAAAAAATTTATTAATACGCTCCTCTGAACAATGGAAGAAAGAAGATGTTGGTAAAAATAGTTCGTGATTAACTTTTACACTTTTTATAAAAATAGATTGTATTGAAATTGATAATATTTTGTTGTTCATATGTTATGTTCTTATATCATATATTCTTGCTTACACATAGGTATTGTATGTTCTTCATCTATAGAAGATGGAAAATAATAAACTTTAATTCACGAGCTATCATATGCCTATTAGATGCTTGTTTATACAACCGCATATATACCCATTATACTGATTTAGTGAACAGTACAAATAAAAACATTTTGCTTTCATTTGAATTAAAACGTTTCAAAGAGTTTATCTTAAAGAAGATGTCATTTCTAAAGTAAACATTGTAAATAACATCAATGTTTCTGAATGCAGGACAAAGTTACATTAGGAACAAAGAAGTTTATTAGTGCAGAAAAATCTGAATGTAAAAGAAAATAATGTAGTTTTAAATTTTATACAGATCACTTAACAAAATGAAGAAAATGGTGACAAGGTTTTTAGTTGAGTTTTAGTAACGCAGATCCATCCAGAATTACATCATATATTATAGCGATCTAACACTATATTTGTTAAGAAATTATTGGGAAAAAATGCTGTCTGAATTTTAAATATTTTCAATATTTTTCATAAATATATTATTTAAAAAATATTGATGCTAATAACTAATTTTCTTTAAAAAAAAATATTATTTATTAATTAGCTTATTTTTTTATTTTCTATTTTCTTTAATAATGTGTTGAATGTGAGTTATCAATTTTTTTATTTTTACGTTTTTTAATTGTACTCCATTGAAGCAAAACAATGGTTTGACTGAGTAATAAATATAATACAAACCTACTTAATATACATTAATGTATTTTTTTTTAACCTAACTACAGTTAATTATATCTTCAGAGGGATGAGATGAATGAATTGTAGCGTGTGTGAAAAAACTAAAAAATTCTTAACCTCCTCAAAAATAGCAACCAAGTCAGAGGACTAGTATTGTTGGACAAAGTCATCTGAAAATAGATTTTTTGTAGAACATTAAAACCCCCAAATGAAAACAAGATGACAACAGTATATAGGGCTCTTGCCACTAGAAAAACATACAATCTATTTCTACAGAAATGTCAAATCTATTGAAACAGGTGTAAAAATAAATGAAACTACTTAATTCATAGAAAAAGGTTTGCTTGCATAATATTTATTGTCTACGTTTTCCGTTAGGCCATTATTTTTTCTGTTTTTTTTTTTTCATTCTCATTGGGGAGTCAGGTACTGCCTGACCCTTTGTACCGATGTCGCATGTAGCAGTAAGGACTCTGATACCCATACCTATAGGACAATTCCTGCCAAGGGTCAAAGAGACAGACTCACATTGAGTGGTACAAAATAGCAAGGTCATATCAGCTCACTCCTATCTGGTTTCCACTACCAAGAGGGGGATAAGCACTCCTTATTCACAATCCGCTCAATGGCAGCAAAAACAGACCAAGTCCATACATCCCACACTGCTGCAAGCAACGAAACTGAGAAGCACAACCACAACCAACTCAGGACCACCAATCCCCCAGAGAAGCTCCTGAGTAATACCATTGCTCCATCAGCTGACATAACTGAAAGTACAGAAGTACAATCTCATTGCCTACCCTGAATGTGTTTGTATAGGTAACTGCACGGATGTGAGATTGGATTTTGACCAGGGCATTATTATTATTATTATTATTTTTATTATTATCAAATTCTTAAAACTTGTCTTTTGTGGGGTTTGGCTGAAAAATAAGCTAACACTTAGATAACTGAATTTATTTTTACCCATTTTTAATTCTTGAAAAGAAAATAAATTTGGATTTGATTGCTAAATCAACAAATATGTTCCAAAATTTTTAAATTTCTTACATGATTAATTATTAATTAACATTTTTTGATACTTTTTAAAATATTAGTTTATAATTTTTTTTACCAATTCAGATGTAAAGTATGGGAATGATGCAATTTATTTTTCACTATAAACCATAAAGACCAACAACTGGATATACTACAGGTAAGCAGTTGTCATTTATGCCAATAAAACCCTCCTATTATATATAAAAATAAATGCATCCCAGCCCAGATTGTGAAAGCTTGAAACTCAAGTAATTAGATTTTCAACTATAAATAACACTTTTACAAATTAATGTAGTAATACTACATTTTCTGTACTCACGTTTTTGAAATGTAAATATCTTTTCTGAAATTTATTTTTTCTTTCTGCATAAATATTAATACTACATAGCGATGAATGCCTGGAAAAAAAATCAATACTTTATAGTTATTTTTTACATTTAATATGTTTATGTATTTATCTTAACATTATTTCTTGTGTTTATACTTCGAGTAATTAATATGAACAGTGATCAAATCGATTCTTTATCTTATAATTAATTATATCCTTTCCTGCCTGACATGATCTATGTAATGTATTATTGTGTGTGGATTGGAATAAAAGATCTATTTATTTTAATATTACATGTCATTTGTTTATAACTAGATTACAATAAAAAGCTGTGGTTGCAGGTCAGTTAACCTCACAAAAAATTTAAAAAAAACTCGACTTTTGTTATCTCATCCAAAAATCAGGTAACAGAAAAATTAAATAATTTATTTTCCAATATTTCAAAGAACAATAATATCAATCCATTTCAAACAAAGCCATTCCTTGAATTTTTTTCAGATTAATCAATGTATTTATTTCCTCTTGGTACCCATTATTTTAAGTTAAAACTTATAGTATAGATGTAAAAAGTAAAAATATTTTGCAGAGTATTGATGATATTCCTGCTAATATTTTAAAGGAAGTCATAAATGCTTTTGTTATCTCCCTTATAAGTTTAATAAATGGATCTTTCAGCAAAGTAAGATTCCCTAGCTGCCTTAAGAGTTCTGTTATTCCTCTCCTTAAGAACGGTTCAATACTTAATTCACAAAATTATAGGTGAATTTTGTTATTGTTCATATTGTCTGAAGTATTTGAAAAATTGACTTTTAACAACTTTTTTTGAAAAACATACTTATTAACAAATTTTTAGCACAGTTTTATGAAAAGGTTTAATATATATAGTGGAAAATACTGTTACGGAATGATCTGAGATTAATTTATGCCAATGGACTGAAATGATGGTTAATAGTGTAATATATACATATTTAAAGTTCAATGAATATTTCAAATTTACATGGGCTTTCTTGAATGTGATACTATTTAGTAACTTCTTTAGTTTTGGCAGACTTCTTAAATGGCTTACCAATACCTATGAATGAATCGTGGAACATTACAGAAGTATTTTGTAATTTATTGAAGCCTCTTGATAATGTAGATGCTGCTGCATTTCCAAGTATTACTGATTGGTTTGTTAAACTAATTTACAAATTACCAAACTACAAGTAGTAAGTAGTAAATAGAGGGCCATACAGCAAGAAATGACTTAAATCACAAGCTCTTTAGAAAGAATGTCATTAATAGTGAATCACAGAGGTCCATTGAATTTTTTAATGTAACAAAATTACATCAGGGCAATGTGACCTGAGATGTCAATAAAAATATTCTACTAGTTTTTAAATAAAATATGTGTTGATTAAAAATGTTACTTGGATAGAGCTGAAATGTTTCTGCAAATATTACATTGTGGTTTACCAGAATTTTTTGGCATTGAATGATTAAAAACATAACTTATCTGTTATGCTAGAGTGGTTTCTAAATGTTGGTCGATCCTATAATTCTGAGACTCTCAGAGTTTTCTAGATGTAAGGATTAATAGGCCTTAAATTAGATGTTCATGATGATTATTTTGTAAACCAAATAAATTTCTTTTATTCTCACTTCTGTATAATAATCTGGAGTACTTAAAATAATTATAAATAATAAAAATATTATCATAGTAATAATTAATAATATTATAATTTTATGATAATTATAATAATAAAAATAATTTTTTTTATAACATTCATGTACAATCAGTCTTATCTTATGATATTAAGTTGTAAGGAAGCTCATCAGTTACTAAAATTGTATTTCTGGCTCAAAAGGAATAATTCAAATTATTCTAATAAAATACATAAAAATTCATCTTTATTCTTATTTTAGAAAGTGTTTATTGTACTCAGCTTATGTCATTTTAGAGCCTTTAGTTTATATTCATTGTAGTACAGAAATAAGAAAAAATATTATTATTAAGCATAGGTATAATAGTTGAAAACAACCCTACAAATTCAGAAAAATGACATATTTAGAAGCTCATTATGTAATACAATTAAATTATATATTAACTTGCCATAAAGTACCAAAGGCGCTTGAATCAAATTAAGGAGATTATAAATGAGTCTGCTGTTGAATCTTAAAGGTAATAAACTATTAATAAAACAGACTGTTTTTTTTTTTTTATCTGGGCCTTGATATGGTTTTTGTTTGACTGTTTAGTGCAATCTGTTTTATGTATCAGGATATATATATATTGTAATTTCTTATAATGAGATATCAGTCATATGCTTTAGAACTATCTTTAGTGGCATAATCTGCAAGATAAATAAATACAAAAAAATTAAATTAAATACAAAAAACTTTCTTAAATTTGCCATGACTGAGGTGCTTAAGATTTAGTGAATCATCAATATTGTGGTATTACAACTTACTACACCTGCCTGTGGTAATTTATTAATGAGGTTTTACATTTTAAAATGAATAAAACAACTGACATTGCTGCTGATTGTGAAATTCAGATAATGATACACTTTTGGACTTTCAAAATGTGGTATCAACCAACTGACAACTAACAAGCAACTAGTTGATATGTATAATGAAAAATGATGAATTAAAAGACATTTATGAAAATGCTATTTTACTACCATTGGAATGAAAATGACAGAGTCCATTTTAGGCTTTCCTGTGTCATTTTCAATGGTATATAAATTTCATGATACTGTCTTGGATTTGGAATTAATTTTTATGAATGCTTCTAGAGCTGTTTTTGGTAAAACTAATTACCAAAGTCTACTCTTTAACAATTATTTTTTGTGAAAAAACAATCACAGATGTTTTCACGGAAAAAACTCAAACATTAACAAAATTGGAAGACCACAAACAAATACCAATGAGATCCACTTGAAATGTTTGACACTCTACACAGAAGAAAGTGATAAATCTCTGAATCAAGTTGTTACTGGTATTGAAATATTACACAGCACTGTAAAGGTGAAATACCAGTTAAATGAATGGCAGTACTCTCAGTAGTCTGATGAAGTGAAAAATCCATCTTAGTTAAATGGCAGGCTATGAGAATGTGATTACATGAATTTATACTGAAGCAGGTAAGCTTTCAAAAGATATAAAAGAAAAAACAAAAAAATTAATAACAATAATAGTCTTATTATTTTTTTATTAAACATTAAAAAAACAAATGAACTTTATTTTCAAGATGGTCTTACCAATGAAAAAACCCATTATGAAGTAATGCAAATACAGCAATAATATTAATTAAATGTTTTCCCTTCAGTACTTCAATTGAAAAAAGGAACTGATGATTCCCAGATCATGAGTCAGTTATACTGTTTCTTCTGAATGTATGTAGTTTGTAAATACCACACCAATTTTATAAATTTTAATGCATCAAATATGTTAGACATTCCTTTTATGAGTATTAGCACATCATCAACATTCATTAATATGTTCACAGCAACATTAAAAAAATTTATTATCCTCATAAACACTAAACTAAATAAATCCTTTTTCTTCATGTAATGAGAATCTGAACAAAACACTCCCATGCCAGAATAATAGCACCTTTGCCTTTATCCAGAATGTTTTGATTTTGAATACTGAATAGATTGTTGTTATAAAATTTACCTCTTATCACTGACAACAAACAAAATCATATTAATATCTATTTATATAAATAACTGTGCCTGAGTAAGTAGGTAGAACTCCACTCTTAGGTATGGATTCTTGAATTGATTATCCAAGAATCTGAAGTTCCAGTGCAGTCAAGTTGAATCAACCAAAATAATAACTGAAGACGCAACAAAAAAAATAAAGTTTCAGAGTTATTAGAGGTTTGTGTAAAACATTTAATTGAAAAAAAGGTATTCAAAAGGTAATATTAGAAACAAGACATGAATCATTACTTAAAAAAAAAACAAAAAAGAAAGTAATATAAGATAGAATCATTCTTTCTATAAATGTGGTGTAAATAAAATGACGGTATGGCAATTTTGTATATTGGCTGACTTAATTCAAAGCCATTGATAATTTTAACTCAAATAATAATCAAAGTACAGAGGAAATGGAAGTTTTAAAAATCATTTAATCGAACTGGCACTCTGCAAAGTGATAAATTGATAAATAAGAGTAAGATGAACATATTAGAATATGATACTTTTATCGCCATCAGTTATTTTTTCTCTTACTTTTCTGAATTTTTACTTTATGAAAATATATTTATACCAATATTTTTTTTTCTATTATTTTAATAGAAATAATGTGAAAAATGACATGCAAGTTTATTTTATATATTTTACAGAAAAAGTACTGGTGAGTCTATGGTATAACACAGTTTTTTGATTTTTTTTATGATTAAAACAAGTCACCCATCAAAACAAGTAAAAAAAAGTAAAGTGGTGTTTGATGGACATATTTTGTTCATTAGTTTTAGAAGAATTTTTTATATAAAATCTTAAAATGTTTAGTTTTAAAAAATGTAATAATAAATAATTTAATTACACGTACATGTTTTCCAGTGTATAACATAAAACTTTTTCACAGTGTACAACTTAAATTATACATATAAAAATAATCATACTTGCAGTTTTATAAATCTGTATAGTATGCTAGTTTTTACTGTTTTATTATTAGTAGTACCTAGTCAATTGAATCTGCAATAACAAATTATTATTATTACTATCTTTCATGACCACATAGGGTCACATTTAGTTAGTCCATTATCCAAATTTCTTCAATTGGACAGTTTGAACCTTGCAGTCCTCCCAGTACTTTTTCTTATGTTCTGATCTTTGTGCCCTTTCTAGTGTTGAAAATGTTCGTGTTGTGAGTTCTTTCATGTGAGTGTGAAGCAAATGTTTTTGCTTCTTGATTTTCTTGTTTAATTTTGCCTCTGTGGTATCTTCTGTTGTAAAGCTGATTTCCTTCAGATCTTCTTACTTCTCTGATCCATATTTGCATCTTGTCTTGGTGTTTTTCGAATCAAGATTGTACTGTATTAGCTGTTTCAGAAGTCTTGAATCTTATATCCTCATTTTATGTCCAAAGAAAACTAGTCTCCTCTTAAGCGTGGTATCAGTGATGGGTTCTAACTCTTAGTACAAGACTTTGTTAGGCACAATCCACCACTGCCTGTCTTTTTATTCTTTATTGATGCAGGTTCTTCCAATTCTTCTTTCGATTTCCTGGTGTGTGTCTGTCTTTGATTGTTCATTCAGGTGAAGAGTATTTCTGCTGCATAAGTGGCTTCTAGCTATATAACTGTGTTGTAGTTCTTATTTTTGCGTTTATTAATAGGCATCTTTTATTGTAAGTGTACCAGGTTAATTTTTAAGCTTTAGCTAGTTTGTTTCTTCTTATTTGGATTAGATTTTTTCACTTAGGTTGGTTGTTATTATTTCTCGATGTACTTATATTGGGTTACTATGTTGATTTTATTACCATTTATTTCTTTTAATTGTTTCGGCATAATTTCTGTGGTTTTGAATGATATTTTAAGACCAATTTTATTTGCAATGTTTTGAAGTTCGAAGATCTGTGATTAAGCTTTGTCGATGTCATTTTCTAGCAGTGCCAAGTTGTCGGCGAAACAGTTTCTTTTGATTTTTCAGTCTGTTTTTACTTTCAAGAGGTATTTTTTGAGCCATTTCCTCAATATCATTTCTAGTATGTAGTTGAATAGCAATGCCCATTGTTTTTAATCCGATGGTTCTGAGAGCTCCCCTCTGAGTTTTACCTTTGATTTACTATCTGTGAGGGTCAGTTTTATCATGTTTATTAATTTTGTATGTAGTCTGAGGTGAGGTGTCTTAGAATTTTTAGTAGAGATTCTCTGTGGACACTCATAAGCTTTCTTTAAATGTACAAATGTTATCACTATGTCCCTGTTTCTTTTCCTGTTAATCCATTGTTTGAGACTCATGATCTGATCTGGACAGTTCCTCCAGGGTCTGAAACCTTCCTGGTATTCTCCTACTTCTTTCTCAAATTGTGCACCAATCTTGTTGAGGATGATTCTTGAAAGAATTTTGTATGCTGTTCTAGGAGTGAGATTCCCCTGCAATTATTACGGTTTGTTTTGTACCCTTTTTTGTAGTGGATGGATGAGGGCTATGTCCAGTGTTCTTGTAGTTCTACTTTAATCCAGATGTTGACAATCTGTTGATGATGGGCAATTTTTGCTAATCTTCCTGCAAGTTTCTAGATCTCTACAAAAAAATCTGATCTGCCGCTGCTTTGTAATTCTTCATCTCACCCAGTACTTGGTAGACTTCTTTTATTGTGTGAGGGTCGAGATATTTTCTGCTGGTTTTATTAAGGTAATGGTGTTGAAGTTAAGGAGTTCTGTCAGGTCTTTGCAGTTTAGGAGTTTGTTGAAATATTTAGCTAGGATTTCCATTTTTTCTTTATTGTTATGGGCTAGTTGACCATTTTCATTCTTTATTAGAGGGTTCCTATTTTTAGAGCTGATTTTTGAAGGTTTTGTAGTAGTCTCTGGACTACTACAAAATGTTTTTAAGTGTTTTAATTCTTCTTCTATTGACGTGATTGTCTTTTTGGTGTTTTTTTCTTTTTATTCTTCCTGGGGTTTGGGTGGTTTCTTTTCTTTGTTTTACATCGATTTTTGATGTTTCTGATTTTTGGGATTGGTGAAATAGCCACGCTTGATGTCTTTCTCCACTCACTTTCATTGTTCCACCATTGATTTTTTTTTACAGGATTTTATTGGGGCTAATTCTTCTATGGTTTGTTTAAGATTGTTGACTAGATCTTCAAGTTTATTCATGATTGTTATTTTTTTTTGGTTACTTTTTGGTAATTTTCATTCTTGATTAGTTGAGTAGGGTTCATTTTTCTTTTTGTTTTAGGGGCTTGGTTTCTTGCTTTCTTTTGAGAGTAAATTTAATTTTAATTTTGAGTACTACTAATCTGAGCCTGTGTTTATTCCTTGGATTACTTTTACACTGTAGATCTCCTGGTAGTGTGATTTTCCATAGAGACATGGTCTAGTTGCAACTAAATCATGCAGCTGGGGTGTTTCCAGGTTTAGAGTTTTTGAAGTTTCCTCTTGAAATATGTTGATTTTGCAACTAGTTTGTAGTTTCTGTAGAGTTTGGCGAGTCTGTCCATTTTTGTTTGTTATTTTTAGGTGGGCCATTTTCTGATGATGTGATGGTATCTTCTTTCTCTGCCTTGTTGAGCATACAAGTCTCCAATTAATTGGTTAACATGGTTTTTGAGTATGTTATTTAGTCAGGATGAGTAAATCCCATAACTTTTCTTTCTTTATGGTTGGTCTTTTGGTGAATTATTTTTATTATTAGTGCATGCATGGGTGTTTATTATAGTGTATATTTTATTAGATGCTTTTAGGGTGAGTTTTGAGATTCTTGAGGATTGTGACTTGAATTCTTTTATGAAGTTTATTATTTTAAGGCTGACTAAAACGCCTGTTTCAAAGTGTGAGATATATTTCATCGCTCTCTTCCCAGGCATACTTTTGTACACCCTATATCCTTGAGATTCCATGGCATCCTGGTCAGTGTTTCCTGCAGACCCATGATGAGAGTTTTGTGTTGGTCCATAAGGCCAGTAATTATTTTTCATTTTCTAGTCTGCAGAAGTGAATTTACACTGTGTGTGGAAATGTAGGTGATTTGCTTTGGTTTGACTTTGGACATTTCTTGTTCGTGTGTAGTATTGGGGCATTCCAATGCTTCCGATCAGATATTATTTTCTGAGTGGCAACCTACTGTATCCAAATGAAGTCTTCTCTGAACTCTGGTGTTGCTTGGTTCAGCCAGCATAGAATTCCTAAACACTTTTCATGATTAACTGTCAAGGGGTCACTTGTGGTGGAACTAGGTACCGAATTATATCTCTATATAATATGATCTAGTGAGTTCATAGTAAGGTGTGATTAGATGACAAATGATGTTGTGAAGTTTGTTTAGCATCAATGTATATAAAATAAGATGTTAAATGATAATATTAAGACATTAAATAATAATAGTATTGTTTCTTCATATTTAAACATTTATAGTTTATAAGAAATAGAAGATTGTTTTGCATTTTATTTTATGTAAATGTAATCTAATATTAATGGATAAGATCATAAATGTATTGTTGAATTCTGTGGACAAAAAAAGTTTTACTGATGATAAAATTTAATTTTAATATTTAACATTATAAGACTGCATATTATTATTTTATTTATTATTTACCAACTCCTGACATTAAGTTAATAAGGAAAACAATTATTAACCTAACCTGTCCCTCTTGCTGGACATGGTCCAACATATTCAGCTACTATGTCACCTTCATCAACTTTATCCCCTTTAGAGTTTACGACCAACCAATGAAGCCAGTGCCTATAAATAGGATGTTCTACTGATGGTGCATCAGGATCTAAAAAGAGAAAAATTTAGCATTAACATGGAGCACAGAAAATATAATACATTTATTGCATAAATGTTATAAACTGTAAAAATATTATATTACATGCGCCGGCCCGCCTGCCTGCCTGCCTGCGCATGCGTGCATGTGTGTTACATGTAATAATATGTGATAGACGTATTAAGAAACATAAGTATTCATTTATCTTATTAACTGATAGGTTTTTAAAATTTTCATAATTAAATGAATTATGAAAATTTTAATTTTAATTTGAAAAAATAATAATTAAATAATTAGATTATGTCACAATTAAGCATTTCACTCTTTCGGTTTTTATAATATATTATTTAATTTGTTGTAGTACAAAGGGTTTTATCAAAGTTATTATTACTCCCCATACATATATTGAAGTTCACAAAATAAATAATTAAAGTGATAAACATTGTTAAATTTTTATATTAATAATATTTTGTTAATATTATTTCATTTTTATGTTAATAATATAATATTAATATAGTTCAGGTCTTTGTTGTGTAAAGTCATGTCCTTTCAAATTTGGCGGAAAGTTATGGAACCTACTAGAAGTATTAAGGTTTTATCATTGTTTGTATTACTATTTTCACAGAAAAATGAATTTTTGTTTGGCAATTTGCATTGATAAAGTTTAGTTCACTATCTGCTATATGTGACCATATATACCAAACCCTAGACACTGTTTCCAGTGTCAGGGTTTGGACACTCCAAAATTAGGTGCACAAAAGAACAAGTCCATGTGCGTTGCAGCTATGTGGGACTTGATGTCGTTTGCCGACTTACTGAAAACGGTTAAACAATTGGTAGACCAGAATGAGGTAGCTTATTTATGAGCGGGGTCCCCAGGAAGAATTAAGGATAAGAATCAAAGATATTTCCCAGGCAGAAAGTTCAGGATTGCCCTAAGGGATAAGATAAAACTGTTCTACAAGTAAATATGCACAAGGGACTCCAGGAGAATAGTTGTCCATATTCAGGTCATGCTGCTAGATACTAATAAGGATGAAATAAATGAGGCTGTTGTTAGGAACATTGGAGATAAAGAAGAATATAAAGGGAAAGAATATAAGGAGAATACTGTTATCATAGGTATACAAGCAGCCGAAAGACGACGGACGCCTAGCACCCGTCCAAGATTGATTGGGGTCTGTGCAGAAGTTATATTAAGAGGCAGAGATAAGGTGCCTACGTCGTTGAGGACATGGCCACATTACGGCAACATGGGCACAGTTGAAGCAGCACTGTGTCTTGACTGGACACAGTGCTGCTTCAACTGTGATAAGGGGGGCCACAGGAAGCAGCAATGCACTAGTCCTACCAGTGTTGTTTTATATGGGGTCGGAGGACCATGGGACAAAGTATTGCAGGCCTGAATGGAGAAGAACTAGGCTCATCCTGATTAGCAAGCCTGCTATGGGTGATGCCGTGCCGGCGTACAGAACATTGAACATGGTCAATGGCTTCACAAAG
>JAAAKQ030014333.1:0-13855 GCA_010016005.3 Zanna intricata
ACAGAGATGGGAGCATCACTGGGAGAAGTGTGTAGAGGTACAAGGAGACTTATGTTGAAAAATAAAAAAAAAAATTTCTAAAAAATGTCTTGTATCTTTGTTATGTCGGAAACTTTTCAGACCACCCTCATATTACACAAATTTGTATGTTAAGTAATTACAATTGTTTCATTTGAAATTTAAAGAATTGAAAGCATTACTATTCCAGCAAATACCTGAAATTTTGATAAGGTAATTGACAATATCCCTTATAAAAGAAATAAATAAAATGAAATTATAATGCTGATTTTATCTGGTACAGTAGGAACAATTTCCGCAAATATATTCAGAGATATCCTGCAGAAGCTTAAAAACTTATTCAACTAAAACTTTAAACTATTGTAATAAGTTTATACTATTGTAATAATGTACTACTTACTATTAACTAAATTTAATTTAATTAAGCATACTGAAATTTCATAATTTGATAATAAATATAATGAAAACCTTAATGTTAATAAATTATACTGTTGATACTTGTTTAAAAGTGATATTTTGACTTGTACATTAGGTTAAAATTAAACTCTTTAATTGTGTCTGATTAGTGTCTTTCTTGTTTCTTTTTATCAGATTTTGATCTTAATTTGTAAAACACTGTTTTGTCACTTCATGAACTTTCTTCGTAGAGCTGCTAGTAAATGTGAAAAATGTTTCATGTTGTTTTGCATGGAATTATATTTAATCATCTTTTTCTCTTTTGATAGGAATATCCAAAATTCTGTTAACAATTTTTCTCCCATTTACTATAAATAACTGGATTCATTGTCTTTGTATTTCAACTGTTCAATATTCTTGACATTTATGTTAGGCACACAAATTGCTTTGGTGCGATTTTTTTATAGCACTAAATGAGTTATAACTTCATTTGAATGTAAGTCATCTTTCTTGTAAAATAGTCACAATTTGTAAAATTAATAATAAAAATTACAGAAATAAAGTTTGGTTTTTTCTAAACAGATCTTTTATACACATTTAAATAAAAACGGGGCATTGTAAAATTATGATTGCTTTATCATATTGGTGAAACTTAACCTGGTTTTATATTGATTGATGCATTATTTTATGCATGCTACATGTTATATCAGCCTATGCTTTAATTTACATATATGAGGTACGATCAAAAAATACGGTGAATGGATTTTTATAGCAGCAATTACTTACGCTGCTTCTACTTCAACTAGTATGTCTCATTTCCCTCATGTGTTGAGACTGGCAGTGACAAGTTTGAACAAGTTCCGGCTTTGCCAGTCTGCTCTTTAGCCACTACAGTGAGGTCGTGTTTGTAGTGTCTGTCATGAAACATAGATCTTGAACAACGCATTAACATTAAGTTTTGTTTCAAGTTGAAAAAAGTGCCAAAGAAGCTTACAAAATGTTAAAATCAGTGTATGGTGATAATGTTGTAACTTTGAAGACTGTTTACATGTGGTATGAACAATTTAAAAGTGGAAATGAGTCGGTTATGGACAAAGAACAGTCGGGATGTCTGTCGACCTCAAAAACTTTTTTTCGATTGTGAGGGCATAGTGTGATCAGAGTTCATTCCAAGGGGAACAAATGTAAACTTTGAATTTTACAAGAGGGTACTGGAACGTTTTCGAAACTATGTGCAAAGAAAGAGACCTAAAAAATGTGCCAACTTTCTTCTTTCATCATGACAATGCGCCGTGCCACAAGACGCTTTTGATTCACGAGTTTTTGCCCGCTTAAAGTCTTCCTGTCTGTCCATATCCGCCCTTACTCACCAGATTTAGCACCACGTGACTTGTGGCTCTTCCTGAAAATAAAAAATGTGCTAAAAGGGAAACGTTTTGACATCATTCCTGACATTGAGAAGGCCATGACAGAGCAGCTGAAAGTCATTCCAAAAGAAGTCTTCCAGAAATGATTCCAGTTGTGGATTCAACGTTGGGATAAGTGTATTGCTAGCCAAAGACAGAATTTTGAAGGAGATTAATTCTTATTTAAGGTAACTTTTTTACTTTGTTTTTTACAACATAATTCACTGCATTTTTAGACCACACCTCGTATTTATACTTTTATTACCTAAAATAAATAATTTAAAAAATGTTTTGCCCCAACTGGGTTTAGCTGCAAACTAGTTAATCTGATCTAGGGATGAGTAATTTTGATTCTATTTTAATAGTATAATGTATCATTTTACTAAAGACAATGATATGGACATCATTTCAATAGAAAATTCACAGAAGTAACTGGTTTTTTTTTTGTAAATTTATGATTTAAAAATAAAAATTACAGGGGTGCTATCTTACAGAGCTTTTTGCTATTTAATGTTACAATTAATACAATTATTTTATATTCATTTTATGTTTTGTTTTAGCTATTTTTAAGAAAGTTGCCGAAGATTTAATGGCGAGAAAAGAAGCAGCTCTTCGTGGGGAATTAATTGAAGATAAAATGGACGAAGAAGAAGACATTTATGCTGTTACTGCAGATTTAGATGTACGTACTTTTATTGTTTGTGATATGATAATGTCTGTGATTTTTGATAATGTTTGAAAATTGGTAAAGTTTAATGGTTATTTCAGTGTAATAAAAAATTAAAACTAAATTATATAAAAGGAATAAATAATATGAAAAAAATATTCAGAAAATCTTTATATTTATGAAGACGTTTTTTGTTTATACTATCCAAAATTGATGGTGATAACAAAGTCTGTTTGTTTTTTTTTACATGATAAAACATGTCAAAGAAGTTTAAATCTAAGGAATTGCTATTGATGTTAAGTAAATAATAATAAAAATAATAAACTAGAAAACAATTGCTCGAAACAATTTATATATAAAATGTAAGATGATAATTTCAATTGTAAAAAAAAAAAACATAATCAGTGGTTGATGAAGAAAAACATTCAATTATTATTTTGCATAACTTTTCTTTATATTCAACATAATTAATCTGCTGAATACTTCTGTATTAATCACAATATTTTTTTTTTTTTTTTAAGTAGCATACTTTTTTAAGATTTAATTGGGTAATTGTCATGTCAAAAAACAGGATGCCTTTTTCAACTTGGCAAATATGTTGAGTTATAATTTAATCCCTTGGCTTGGCATCACCAGTTGGAAGTATCATTTCCTTTAAAACATATTTTAGCCGTACAATGATTGAAAAATCATGAAGAAAATTTAAAAATTGACCTCGAAGATTGTTCAACTACAAATAAAGCAAGACATTAGCATCAAGTTACAGTACAGCTATTAGAATACAGAAGCAATTTATCAGTTATAAGAATCAGAACAATTTCTGAATTAATACGAGTTGCTTACCTGTAATATGATTTGACTTGCAGTTGTATGATGTGAATTTTACAACATTTTACTTGCTTTTACGTCAATTCATTTACAGTGTTAATAGTCTATATTAAAAAAACAATCCCTCGTACATTTTTTCAGTTTTTTTTTTTTTAATTTGGTAGCAAATCTAAATCATTTTAATTTGAAGGTTATGTTGTATTATGTAAAACATTTTGTATGCTTTAAATTATAAGGTACATCTCATTTTTTATGAGTATAAAATAAATAAATTCTGGACTATCCGAAAAATGTATACACACTGCAATATTTTTCAATTCACATTGGCTGTGGGTTCAACATGTAGTATGTGTTTTTCCAGCAACAGCAGCAGATAGCATTAGTATTAATTGATGCTATGCAATCAGTTAAGAAAGTACAGTGATGACACAAACACGACTGTCATTCGAGGAATGAAAAAACATTTTGGAGTGGTAATGGAAGTTCAAGAATGTGAAATGCAATGATAGTGGAGGCAGGAATTTAGAACTCTACTACCAAACACTCCTTGAGAAAGCAGTCAATTCTCCAGGACTCGATGTGTAATGTAGGCCATCATCAAGGGGGCTAATCAATCTTTTCCAAGATACGCTTACTGGCTTGGCTTACTTGGAAATGCTGGACACATTATTTTTACCATTCATTAGCGCTTTGTTTGGTAACCAATTTATTTTTTTGATAAAATGGCAATCTGCCATTTCATTCAGATGTGCATATCTACTTACTTGGATAACACTACTGGATGTTGGATAGGATAAAGGGTAGTTGAGTATCTCTACCTGTTTGCCTGATTTAACCATCTAGTTTTTACTTCTGGGGGACCATCAAGGACCTAATGTACACTAAGAAACCACAGTCGATTGTGGAACTACACCATGAAATTAAAATGGCTTGTGAAGCTATCTGGAAGATGTCATCAGGAATCTACAGAATTGTGCTCAAAAGTGTTTACAGGCTGTTGATTTGCAGTTTGAAATAGTATGAAGAAACTGTATCTGTGTTGTAACGTTTCCCTTGAATTGTTTAATACAGGCAATAATATAGCAGTTATTTTATTTTAAGGTGTATACATTTTTTTTAAAAGCCACGTAGTAGACATTTTTATTTTATTATCTTTTTAATATTAATTTTAATTAATCTTTTTTAAGTTTTATTGGAACTTTTTCAAATATCAGAAATCTACCTCAGCAAAACTTTTTATAGTGTTACTCATTTATTTGCTGAGGGTACACTTCTCTAAAATATATATATATATATATAAAATAACAAAAAATAGATTTAGTTGTAAATATCTTTAATTGGAAATATTTTTTTGAATTTTGAGTAAGGTTCCTTTTCATTGAATGGTCACTGGCTCAGCATATAAATGTAGAAAATAACTGATGAGATGACATAATAATAATTTAATTATGTTTTTCAGTCTTCAGATGATGATGATGATGGTAATGAAGGGGAGTCTGGCCAACCAAGATTTATAGCACATGTTCCTGTACCATCTCAAAAAGAAGTTGAATTGGCTTTATTACAAAGAAAGAAACAAGAACTTCTAGAAAGGTATGCTAGTGATACAATATGTAAACAAGAAGAAGAAGCAAAAGATTTATTAGGTGTTAATACATGATAATTTTTTTAAATGTTTATGTATATAATTTTTTTAAAAATAAAAGCTGTTTTTTTTTTACTGTTTTCATTTATTTAAAAAAAAAAATCACTTATATTAGAGCACTTTTAGAACATAGATAAAATCCATTACAAGTGATAAACATATGTGCAACTCACTTAACCACCTGACAGCAGAAGTTTGTAGCTTCCTCAAACATTAAATCAACTAAATCATCCACCTTTGTTCGCTCTATACCAAGAAAGTTGAAAATAATAAAACATCTGGCACAGGTTTAACCTACCCACTTAAGTAATAATAAAAGTGCCCATGCTTAGTAAAATGCAGAACAAATTTATAAAAATAACCTAATAACAGAAATACAAAACATTGACATACATTAATGGAATTAATCAACAATTTCAGGAATGTTTTCAAATCAAAATAAATGCTCAAGATTATATTGTAATAAATTAATAAAGCACCCTCTAAACAGACAGCAATTGAACTACAAATTAAATTGCAGTATTATACTCTCTCTTCTCTGGAACTACCGTAAGGTATTACTTCAGAGGATGATGTGAATGAAGTGTAGTCTTGTACAATCTCAGTTCTATTTTTTTTGTGAATGAAGTGTAGTCTTGTACAATCTCAGTTCTCTTTTTTTTTATCATATATCTGAATAGTTCACATAGAACAGTTACATATAAATAGATATTTGTAAATTCTCTAAGTTGTGATTAGTGTCTTTGTATATATTCTTGAACCTTAGGTGAATAAACATATTGGAGAAAATGTTTAATTCACCTAAGGTACAAGAATATATACAAAGACATTAATCACAACTTAGAGAATTTACACATATCTATTTATATTTAACAGTTTATGTCTGTAAACTATTCAGATATATTATTAACACTTTAAGTGCCACGTGGATTCACAGAGTTACAGGTCTAATGGCCGTGTGAGTCGAATGTGTCACCACATGTTAGGTTTAGTTATATGGTCTTGTAACTCCGCTCTGGATTCACAGTTCCTATTAAAATATATAGCAAATGTAAAAGCATGGCGAGTATGTCATGAAACTGTTATTGGCCTGTTGATAGCGAGTCCACACTGGTGTCACATGGCTATTACTGTATGCAGAATATCAGTATTACAATATGATGTTATTTTTATTGACAAAACTATACAAAACCAGTTGCAAAAAATCTACTGGAAAATGGGCTTGAAAATAAAATTTCAACCTGAAGATAGAAAAAATTAACTTTTCAGACAAAATATTTATGTATACCAAAAAAACAGTCCAAGCAAAAGTGTTTCTCATACACCACACACTTATATTTGGTTTGAGTAGTTTTTCGCATGGCAATCTTCCTGCCTTTGGCCTTTGACTTTTCTTCATAACATTTATGACATCGCCTTCTTCCTTGTCTGCTAACATTAACACGGCGGTGAGGTTAGTCTACTGGTGTCAGAGGAGGAGGCACTAACGTTGATTCCTGTCAATTCTTTGAATGCAATGATTTGCATGTTTCCATTTGTAAGCCGATTGTATAAGTATAGCGCATTTACTACATTGGTTCCAAGAAGCAATTCTACAGCAAGTTTTCTGTACCACTTCATTCCACGTCTTAGAGACGAGCAATAACTCTTAATTTGGTCCGAAGTATCGATGAATGCCTTTCCTTTGTTGTATTCTATGACACTTAAGTTTCTGAACAGAATTTTTTTGTCTCTGAACTTCTATCATATCATCAATGTGTTTGGTTGTCAACATCAGGACATCTTTTCTGTCATGCCATTTTTTTCCTCTTAACAATAAAAGGATGTGTGCATGAGGCAAGCCATGCTTTTGCTATTCGATGGAATACAACAGACTGTCCCAACCACTTTTTCTTTTGCAAGAAGATTCATCAAGCACTTCAATTTTAATTTGAATATCCGAGAAACCAAATTATGTGATTGTTGGCCTTCAAGAAGCTCGTAAGTAATTTCAGATTACTTAGGATTAGTAGTAATGGCAATAAATAAATCAGGTCGGACGTACTTTCGCACATAGAAAAAGGTGTCTTGTATGCGTGTATATATCAGGAGTTCCTGTGAACGCAGAAGGAAGAATTAGTTATTTCTGTTTAAGTTTTGTGGATTTAAATCCTGCTGAATAGCGCCATTTAAATCAATATAGTTTTTTACCCATAACTGTTTTTGATGGTTATGAATAAATATCAAACGTTCGGTTTCAATTTTAGCATTAATCCACTAAAAACTGGTTGAAAAGTGTACGATAGCTATGCAAATGGGGATTTTCATTCAAACGAGGCTGAATTGGATAGCTATAAAATTGTATAGCAGATACTTTTTTATTCTGATTAGTAATACCTGTAGCAGGGTTGACATAATACATTCCGAAATTATAGCCATCCTCTCCGCGACAAAATATAAGTGGGTATTGTAGGGCATCGTAAGAACGATATGTCTCACTAATCCTTTGAAGACAATTATTATGCATATGTAAGAAAATATGCCTTTTAACACATTCCTGATTAACCAGTAACACGGCTACTTCGCTGATCGTTGGTGTGTTGTACTGTCCTGTATGAACTCCAGTCGGTCTCTCATTATTTCAGAGCTTATTGCTCTCATTATCAGACATATGCTCTAGAGCCGTTTTGAAACTATCAACATAGGGATTAACGTCGTGCAGAATTCTCTGTAACCTATTAACAATACCAGAATCTAAATTGGAAATGTGCTGTCCTCTAATGTTAGCTTGTTCAACGAAATCGGCTATAAAATAAACTTGTAAAAATTTAGGCACATTGGTGGGTAACAGAGAGCCAAAAAGATGATAGATTTATCTCTGAACTTTAAAGGGTGGCGTAAATGAGCCTTCAATAACTTGAGTCGCTCCAAATGAAGTCATTTGAAAAGCGTTGTTGTTGGCTCTGATACTATTTAGAAAATTGTGTGATTTCGGGTGGTCTCCATTAACAGTGCGTCAAGTAAATGTGGTGGTTTCTGAATTGGTGGTAAACGAACCATTCCTGATGCACTGCACATCCCTTTTGGTTCTCCTTTCCATTTCGGAGCATGACAGTACGAACATACTTTTGTCATTGAGCCAATACGTCCATAATCAGCATACTTAATGTAACGGGCTTGAAACAGAACAACAATAAAGACCCAGAATTGACCAGTAAATTGCTATTTAAATATCAACAAGTAAACTATCAACAATCATAATCAGAGCTGATAATCAGAACGCAAAGTTATCCAAAAATCATTACAATCATAACCAATATTCATAGCAGTTATCTTTAAAAAAAATCATAACACATAATTCCCTGATCACAACCAACGTTCATAGCAATTATCATATTTACAGTTCATAACAATTCATATGACCATATTCATAATTAATGTTTATAGCAGCTGTCATTTTCAAAATCATATCACAGCGGGGAAGTAATCTCAGCTCCTGCCCCAACAGTACACCTACCACAACTATAGGTTATACTCCGGGAGAATAACAAAATAAAAATCTTAAAGTAAACTGTCCGTTTGGAAGGTTAAGACAAGTCTATTCGCTTTTAACTATATGCTAAAGCATTTCCATAGTTAGGCAAGTAATGAATTACTTCTACTAATTTAATAACACTAACATGGTTCCTGACTTAATAACTATTTAGTTCTTCATTAACAACTTGTGTCATAATTAGTCAATCAAGGATTTAATGTTAATAATGCAATAATACTAACATGGTTCCTGACTTAATACTCTTTACTTCCCTTTTAACTTTATAACAAATTTATGTCATAATTAGTCAATTATTTAATTTTACTGATTTAATAACACTAACATGTTTTCCGGTTTAAGATCTCTTCAAGCTTTATGTTAAACGTAATTCATAATTAATTAATTTAAAAATAAAAGAAATAATTAATTAACTAATTAAAATACACTGAACGTTTTTCCGAGCTTCCAAGAAATAAAAAATTATTTTCTGATTACGCCTTACAAGCAAATACACCTGGTCAAATGTCCATGGTCCTGAGAATCGCTGTCAGTGGCAGATTCAAGCGACACGACGCGGCCACACCAATTATAATCAACAATCGATTGTAATCTTATCTGTTTAGCCTCCAGAACTACCGTAAGGTATTACTTAAGAGGATGAAGGAATTTGATGTATATGAATGTGAATGAAGTGTAGTCTTGTACAATCTCAGGTAGACCACTTCTGAGAAGTGTGGTTAATTGAAACCCAACCACCAAAGAACACCGGTATCCATGATCTAGTATTCAAATACATAGTACAATTACGTGTACCTAAGGGGTACGAGTACCACAGGTTGGGAATCGCTGCTCTAAAGTAATACTTTTTGATGGTTCTGGAGGCTATACAGAAAACGAAAGTTGCTGACAGTGGAGGTTAGAATCAATTTTTTGACCGGGCGGTAGCAGTTCATGGTGAACAATTCTTGTCCGATCCTACCACACACATTTATTTTTGTCATACGTGATCCATTTTTCATTTTCAGTCATAAACAGTTTCAAAAATGATTTGATTTCATTGCATTTTAGCAAAGATTTGCAGATGGGAATTCGATCTAATAAATTTTTAATTGTTAAATCATTCGTACTTAAATATTGATTTTTGAAGAAAAAAGTGTTGCTCTACCGTATTTTTAAATTTTACCATCTTTTTGTTATAATAACAATGAATTTTTTTTTTAATTTTTCTTAAGGTATGTCAAGGGAAATAAAAGTCAGTTATAACCTAATGTTTATGTCATTCAAATAACTATACTTTTATTTTAATTAAGTAAAATTATTAATATTAAGTTTAATACTATTACTTCCTATACTCATTTTAATTGAAATGACTCGTATGTAGAATCGATACGATACCTTTCATCCGAGTTATATAGTCCCCTCACCAAAAATTTTTTGTAATTCAGTACTGTACAAGTATAATACACATTTTCAGACTAAATAATTGATTATTACTGACAATCTAACAATCAGGCAATTTACATAAGTAAGGGATCTTCATAATCCTTTTAGCATAATTGCTATTAATTACACATTGAAGATGTGATTCTGATAATTAGCATTGAAATGATTTTGGATAAAGAAGTTTCACTAATAGTAAGTTGTGTTTATTATTTTATCTATATGGGGAAAACCATATTATGTTAAATACTGAAAAAAAAAATGTGTATTTTTTAATCTGATCTCAAACAATTTCATTCGATAACCGAGTTATACATTCCAAACAATTTTGGTAATTCAGTGAGGAAAGGATGGCATCTACCATTTGATGCCACTACTTACTTTGAGCTAACTGCATGATGTGATGAATCAAGAATTGTTTAACTTTCATCCAAAAAATCAATCCAGCTACTCTGGATTCTGATGCTCACATATTATCCTCCTTGAATGGTCTAGTAAAAAATAACTCAATTTGCATTGCAGGCAATAATAAATAAAATATCCTAATAAATAATTAAATTTTTATTAAATTATATTAATATTAATAAATAAAAACATTATCTTAATATTACACTCATTATTAACAAACGAAACGATAGAAGTTTCAAACAAAATAGGAACATGACATTGTTATAAAAGATTATGTATTAATTTTTTTTTTCAATGATTTTCATTCATTAATGTTTAAAAAGTAATAAAAACCTTATTGTATCATTAAATAATAATATTATATACAATAAATAATTACAGTGATTGTTATAATTTTAGATACATTTAATAAAGACGAGTTCAATTTAGACAAGACAAGAGCAATTTAATTTGGAAGGCTGTAGAAATGCAGAACTGTTAATCACATGAAAAAAATTTCAATTAAACATTTTCGTTAGTGATTATTAATACTGTTTTCAGTTGAAACTATTGTTTTTTTTTTGAAGATATGCATTTAGGAATATCAAAATTTGAATCTAATTTAAATTGTGTTTATAATTTAGGAAAAATCTCTGTCTTATTGTGTAATAAGATATCTTTTATTGAGAATATATAGAATATTTAGATGGTTAATATTTACTTGTATCTATGAAGTACCATATTATTTGAATTTTTTGTTTTAAGTTGAAACATGTTAACTCACCATAAAGCTATACAGTTTAAACAGTTCAATTTGTATTTGTACGAGGTTTCATTTTTGGTGAATATTATCTGTTTTATTCTTTGTTCTGAAAGTTAATTTGTTTCTAGCTATTCTTTTATTTTTCCAGTGCATTAACGATTTGGTACATAATAATTTGCAACATATACTGAAACAAGCGACTACTGAATTGTGTACCAGTTGCTAAATACTGATTACAACATTGCAAGCATCCTATGTTAGTATCAGACCAAATAATAACTTTATAAGGTTTTAGACTATCCATATTTCATTGTTGAACAAAAAACTACTCCCCTATTTGCATTTCAACTGCAAACTGGAACAGAATACCAGCCCGAGGGATGCACGAACCAAACATCTGTTCATTTGACAGAGTCACATTGTACACACTGGACAATTATCAAGAACAGATCTCATCTAGAGCTCCCTTATAGATTTCAGTTAGATTAACTTTTTGATTAATTGGGAAAAGAAGCAGGAGGCCAAGATATACGCCTTACTCTATTAAGTGCCTTTTTGTACAACCTATGGGTAGGAAGGAATTCCTACCCAGCTAGGAACGATATCTCTGTACTGCTCCCAGGAGGAATTCTGGATAGCCACCGAGAGTTGCTAACTTCTAATTAAAAAGCCACTATCCTGCTGACTAACAAGTGTCAACATGCACACATATAAAGAACCAAGTGCAGGCTCAATGAAAAAGTTAAGGAAATGGAAGGGAAAAGGACAACCAGTCTACAAAGGAATCAGAGTAAACCAAATTTGTACATTGCAATCATGCAACTGATAATGATTCATTATGCAAGACATGAGAGCTCCACAAGAAATGGCTTAAAAGTCTAGGTATGCATCAGGAGAGACAGTTCTAAGGTTTATGAAAAGAAAATTGGGGAAGAAATATAATTCTGCAGTGGGTCTAACTACAGTTTTTGTGCTTCTTGTACAGCACTGCCACTTCTTGTATAACATTACCACTGTTACAGAACTAAAAATCTCTATTGAGTTACAAATTGACATTGATCAACACCATAAAATTTATATTTTATGGTGTCTTCTCACCGTTGTGAGCTAATAGTCAACTGTGAAATAAAAAAATTTAGCTCCGTGGATTTAGATTTTTGCACAGGCCAGGGTTCTGAATATGACATTTATTGTGTTTTTTTACGATTTATTGTTTGACCATGTTAATGTAACTTTAAAAATTTATTAATTTTAGCTAAAATCATATTGTAATAATTGATGAGGGAATTTGCAAATGTATAATCTGATTCATTTTGTTTTGTAACTAAATCATTTTGTGTTACCTTCATCCCCAATTTTAACAAGACAATAAAATCTTCAAATTTTAGGTATTTATGTTGTTAAATCCTTCATTCACACTTCATTTGAAAACCTATTGTAACAATACTTGCAGTATATGCATATAATACATACATATAACTATAGCAATAGATAGCTATCTTTTTAGATAGATTCTATTAGATCTATTTAGATAGAATTCTATTTTGGATAGTACTTCTTTCCCCATTTTCTTGAAATATTACCAGAATAAATTCTTACGTTCTAGGCACTTATATCAATGATTACAAAAATTAATTCCAAAGGGGTTTATAGTAATAACAGATTATCTATCACCAATAGTGTCTAATATTATGTAAAAAAGTTGGATAACATTGCTCTGTGATGAATTATATGTTTCTAATGACAAATTTAGATCTCTTATTTAATAAAGAGACTGTTTTTGTTTGCTGTGATTTTCTAAATATATTTAAGAAGTTAGTTCTTCTAGTTGTGATTTAAAGTAGTAAATGATTTTTATTAATAATGTTTTGAAAATTTGAATAATTCATCAACATATTGACCACTGTGCTAATTAAATTAAATATTACTGAAAACCACCAAAAATAATTACAGATAAATAAACTTAAATAACTAACATCAACAATTGATTTTCACAGGACCCTGCATCTTCAGTACACAATTTTACAATTACACCAATAAATTATTACAAAATAATTTAACTTATCACTATTATAACCCTAAAATTTGTTATTTAAATTTAAATAGAAATCAAATTTTTTTACGTTTGTTTATCTGTTATTGTATTTTGGTGGTTAAGTTTTCAATAATATTGGATTTTTATAAATTTTTTCTTAGCTTACTAATGTAGCTTTTCTAAACTTAACTATTTTCATTTTTTAATAATTAATTTATGCTATTATATTGAACTTAATGATGTATCAATGTTTATTTTATTACGCCTCAACATTTTACTAATTTTTTTCACATTAAAAGTTATTATTGTTCTGAATACGTTTATATTCATAGAGTGAAATGGATTTAAAAAAAAATTAATAATGAAGGAATAAGTTTTAAGTGTGTGTGTGTGTGTGTGTGAATATTAATTTATTTATAAAAACCTGAAACTATAATTAATGAGGTTAAATTAATAGCTGTAAATAGATACTGTATCTTGGAAGATACTCATTCTCATTTTCTGGACAATAGAATTTATACTACATAGAAATAGATGTGCATAATGAAATTCAGAGGTTTAACCAAATAAACGGATTAATTAAAAGAATTCTAATAAAAGCTTTTACTAGAATTTTTAGTGCTTTTAGAAATTGTAGTTGCTTTTATATGGATTTGAATGCTAAATTGTAGATACTGGTGCTGTGTTTCAATTAACCACACGTCTCAGAAGTGGTCGGCCTGAGTCTATTGAACATATATATTTACTGTTACATTT
>JAAAKQ030014399.1:0-18149 GCA_010016005.3 Zanna intricata
TTTTTTTTTTACCTCCGGAACCACCGTTAGGTTATATCTTCAGAGGATGAGATGAACGAATTGTAGCGTGTGTGAATCCATGCCTGACCGGGATTCGAACCCGGGACCTTGAATGTAATGGTCGTTCTTGAAACACGTGAGGATTTTCAGCGCTGCGTGTTCGACAGTTTTGGCTGTTAATGTAGCTATCCGAGTGAAACCGCCCAAAATTTCAATATCGTCGTCATCAACAAGAGAACAAAACCGACGATAATATACTTCTCTCAGTTCTTGAACGTCAGCTGTGCGATAAGCATGCGATCGTAATTTTTGTTATAGCCCTAAAAGCTGTAGATAGTGAAAGCCCAGCCTGTGAAGATAACTTTCTTAGCGATCTTCTGGGCGAGCGAGTCAAACGTTCTTTTACAACCGGCAGAACTTCTACTGTTAACAGTGACAGTCAACCTGTGCTTTTCCGATGGTGTACACTCCCAATTTCACGAAAGTTATTAATCAAACGCGACATATTCGACTTATTAGGAACTGAAGAATTGGGAAATTTTATCCGAAACTCGTCTTTCGCACGTTCGTAAGATTTATTCGCGCAGTAAATCTCAATAATAAGCACACGTTCGTCGTTGGAAAACGACATGGTTAACTCAATAGAGTCGAATTTATACTGGTACAGCACTAGTGCGTAAGAAGGGTATTTTAAATGTTCCAAGCTGTTAATCTTGAGTACAGTGTTGCCGACTGACATGTAGGGAGAAATAAAATTTATCTATGCGTGACTTCTACCATCTTAGTCTTAGGGTTGCATCCTTTTAAAACACCGGCTATTTCCTGCATAAGAAATTACAGGATATTTTTATGGGTAAAATATATATATATATATATATATATATTTTTTTTTTTTAATTTTTGCGCAAAAATTCTCTATCAGAGCAAAAGTGCAAAAAATGAAGACAACGTAATTTTTCGTTATTTTTTATTTTCATTTCAAAATAAATTTGCAATAAGAAAAGGTAATCGTCAAATCGGTGCATTTGTTGAACTTGTGAACGTTCATAAAAAATAAACATATTTACAGAGCCTCCTCGGTTAAATTTATTTTTTTTGAATCCTGTTAAAAAATGTCAAGTAACACAATAAATACCTTCTTGTCCGATCATGACTGATTTTTTTTTAAACTGATAATCGAATGTTGTTATTTAAAAAGAATAGTATTATTCGTTTGGGATCGTTTTGTTTTCCTTCCGTCATATTTTCGCGTTCATTCGTAAGTTCGTCATGCTGAAGTCGTTTATCTTTTTTTAAGTTTTAACTTGATTATTTTGTCAGTCGATTTCGATTAAGAAAATTTAAATTTTATTTTACAAAACCCACAGCATTTAAAACTAATATTAACGTCAGTTTTCATGTTTGAAAAGAAAGTTCCACTACCATTTAAGTGGCCGCTCCTAAAATTAATTCCCGACCCACCCGTGGTCTAACGTTTAGCATGAAACGTACTGAAAAAGTTAATATTGAAATGTTTTTGGTGGTAGAAATTTCCCGTATAACTAAACTATTTAATGTATCATTAGATTTCTGTGTAAACAATAGGATCAATAAAGTAAAGGAAATCGGCTACAAAAACCGTTAATTTTTGGTATGACCTCCTTTTTAGAGTCGTTAAAAGTGAAAAGTTCTTGAAAAAGTCAAAGAAAGAATAAGTTTTTTTGGTGTTGCAAAACTTTCCTTTGATGTTTTACGCAGTGCGTGAATGTTTACATCCTTTCGTATAGTAGTTATTTTCGGCCGATTTTGAAATTTCCGACTGACGTCTAAGCTGTATATTATCCTTGCGATAACTACGAGTATTTTTAAAATTTCCGTTGATAAAACGAAATGTTAAAACTGGAAAATTTTTTTTTAATAATTTTATATTAAAATTGTTTATAGTTACTAAAATACCTCTCCGGAAATTAATTTTGTACAAAATTAATATATTCAAAGTTGTATGAACCGTTTTTGAAATATTCCCTTTTTTAATTTTAACGTTTCTAAATAGTAGGTTTTAATAGCTATTTTTATGAAAACTGCTTTCTGGTGCTAAATATGTACAAAAAATACTATTTTTTATTAATATCAATATGCTAAAATTGATGAAAATTGTATTTAAGAGATTCGGTTTTGAAACATTGGAAAGTAGTAGTCCTTATCGTGGTCTCTGAAATAAAGCTGGTTTTTATACTATTAATAAGATTTTCTTTTAATTTTTTTTTTGTTTTAAAAATATTTAATTTCCTGTTAGGATAAAAAAATGTTTTGATAACAGTATTTATTTCGACATTAATGTACTTTAAGTGTTCTCACTAATATATATATATATATATATATATATGAATGATAATAAAATGTATGGATAATATATATATGAGTAATAATAAAATGTAATACAACCTTATAAATTTATAATTTTATTTTTATATAAGTTATTGATCGAGAACGGTAGGTATATCTTTAAATAAATTGTATCACACTTGGGACTACGACCCTGATCGCTCCCGTCTCCGGACTCAACGAAGCGCTTGTTAGCCTTTTTACATTCCCGCCTTTCCTTTACACCTGGTTTGTCTGTTTCAAAAAAACTTTTTTCAGAAAAAACTTTTCAACAAGATGTTCAGTATCGCTAGAAGAAATAGTTTACTGATGAAAACCAGGATTTTAATTAATTTTTCGATAATAATCAGAATGGAAAGTGAAAAATGAGACATAAAAATTATATTTGGCCTCTTTTTCACAGACATCATTTTCGTTATTCCTAACAGATCGATATTTTATCCGATTTAAAATTTGATTTCCCGAAATAAAAAATATTTAAATTTTTCTTATGTAAAGTCATAAAAATTAAATCCGTCTAGGATGTCATCTAGGCAATTTTTTACTTAAGAAAATCAGGAGGTGTCGGCGACGGACGATGTCATGGTATAGTTTTTTTTTTTGTAATATCACGTGAATAGGAACATCTTATGTTATAATTCACCCGTTACTCTTCCGTCTTATAAATAAAGTCCCAGCACTCCATTTTTTAATCGTACATCGAACGTCAACTTCAGGTAAACGTACTTGAATCTTCTTCTCCATAATCGCGCAAGGATTTTCATCAGTAAAATAAACTCGGCTATGACGGATTATGAGGCCGTTGAATTAGAAGCGTGCTTTTTCAGGCGGTATCATTTCACTACAGAAACGAACATTTGCTTCTCAAGGAATAATAGATTTCTTGTAAAATTCCTCGCTAGTCAAAATTATTTGTACGAAATAATCTCGCTTCGGATAGCGCTTTAACTTCACTTCCTTTAGAATAATTCATAAAATTGGCGGTTTCTGATATTTCCAGCTTAACAGAAGCCTTTCTGATGGACGTTTAACTATCGGTTATTTTTTTAAAGCGCCGCCTAGTTCTAGGCTTACCTCGTCGTGGAGAATCTCCGACCTCTCCGGTACTTCGAAGTTTTGTGTTCAGCTTACGCAAATGTCGAACGACCGATAGAGAAGAATTCGTAAATCTTGCATGGAATTCTTAATTTACGGTAGCAGTATTTTTCACCGACATTGAAGCAAAGAAACGCGTTCTTTATCCACCTCTTCTCAATTATTCTAAATACAGGTGCAAAAATAAACCAAACAAAATTTGAATTGTGATCGTATCGACCGGTTACTACTATATTCGAAACTGAAATCGCAAAATTTGTTACAGAAGTTAAACTTGCGTGCAGGGAAAACTTAAAGTTCATCGTGTAATGTTCTGTTGTATTAATATGAAAAATTCTCGTCTGAGATATCAGGATCTCGCTTACTTTAGTCGATAGATTACATCAAACGTTAAGGTAAAACGGTTTAAGTTTGATCCATCCTGCTGTGTTTACGGCGGAAGAAAATTTTATTATATCCTCTCGTTAATTCAACTCTTTAAAACATAAATAATCATTCCACATTAACTTTAATCGAAGCCGCATTTGATTTTATTACTTTTTACTATTATTTATTTATTTTACTCCGTCAGCTTTTAAAATTATATTCCATGATTGTTTTTTCGTTTAATACGTTGAAAATGCGGTTGAGGTTAATTAACCTCGAACTTTGGGCGGTGTATGTGACACCGACGTCAAATAACGCCGCCGGGCTAATTTAGAATAATAGGTTTTTCGGGAAAATACAAGTCTTATTTGATAGTAACCCTACCGGCTACTCTCCGTTGTTCTCCGTAATCTACCTCTGGCAATCGTTCTTTGAGAATAGTATTTCCCACCGCTTAGACGATTTTCTAATTAACCTCGTTTCTACTAAGACTAGCTTATCGCGGTATATTATAAAAATTTATAGGTTTATTTAATTTACTTTCTTTATCGTTTATGAATACCGGTATTATACTATTATTTTGCGAAGACAAAAAATGAAAAAAAAAAAAAAAAGAAGAGATTTATTAAATAAGGTATAAGTACGCCTGCGATTTTATGTAGCATTGTTTTTTATTCATATTCTAATAAAATATATTAACATTATTTTACGTCGTTTGTGTGATTTTTACTTCTATTTAGTGTTTGTTACTACGAACGCTACGTTTTAAGATTCCTTTTTTAACTTAGCGTTTCTACTCTATTAACTATTCTTAGCGTTTTTATAAATAAAAAACATCCTTAGTAAATAAGATGACGTCACGACAGTCGGTTTCCACTAAATGGAATCGGCACCGAACGTGTCCGTGAACGTTTCGTTTTTTTTGTGAAATAAGATATTTAGTTTCGAAAAAAATACTCGTTTTCCGTACTTCATATCTGCGTACGCTCAAACGAAACTTAGTTTATTTTTAATTAATAAAAAGAATCCATTTTTTTTTATTCCTTAAACTTTAATCTCCAGTTTTAAAAATATTGCATAATTTAATGAAACATACCCTTAAAAAAGTTTGTTATAAACAATGACGTTACCGGAAGGCGGAACCGATAAACGATGTCTTTTAAGTTAGTTCTTTGCATACGGTCAGGAAGAAGTTTGTGCGTGCTTGTGTTCCTTTGTTAATTTTTTGTGAACATTTCGTGTACGCTTCGGTATTCGTTAATCGGCTGAGTTTTTTCTTTTAATGTTTCCTTGTTATTTTAGCTAGAAATTTGGATGAAATCGGTATTTAATTACGTTTACGGCTTTAAATGCGGTTTTTTTAACATATGATTGTGTATTCTTTCCTTTTTTTTACTTCATTTTCATAAACGTCTAGAATACCCTTATTTTTTTTAATCGCTTTTACTTTATGTATGATTTCTTTTTGATTAAGTAACATCAAATAACAGAATTTCATCTTAAAAAAATATTGATTTATTTGTAAAAATAGAAACTTAAGTAGATGTGTTGTATTCTATGTTATTCGTAGAACTCCAATTATTAGCGAATAAGTATGATTGTCGCTAATTTTAATCGTGTATAAATAATATTCTCCGATAAAAAATAAATTTTTCCCCCGTTAACCGTGCAGATTATATATTACGTTATAACCGGAACCGCTTTTGCAAAAAGTAATCGTTTAACTAATGTATGAGTATAACACATTTTAAATCGATTTATTAATAATGGAAGTAAAACCCTTACCGCATAACATTACAGATTTCAAATACAAAAGTATATTTCGATACGACAAAAAAAAGGCACTCGATTTTGTATGCAGGAAAATGCATAGAATTAATTAAAATTTCCTACGTTATAGATTTAATCACGTTTACATTAATTTTTTTTTATACAGATTTTGTTTTATAAAAATTTTCCTATTGCGAAGATTTAATTTGTTAGATTAAAAAGAGTGACTGTAATTTACAGTACTGGTCGAATTAAAAGTAAGATGGAAACAAAAATGAAGGTAAATTTGGCTCATCCTAAATGTAGACCAGAGAAACGAGCAGTAGCTCGACGTTAGCTGGATACTACTTTATTAATACTTAAAAATTTACGTTAATAAATAGGAGTTGAAATATCGAGTGATTGACGAAATTACAGGACGTGTTTTACTGCAGAAAATAAAGAAGAAACTACATATAAATATCACTTCGAAACACTTCGTTAGCGAGTGTCAGATGGCCTAAGATTTCGCTCTGATTTCTGGGCCTTCAGTAAAATTATGCCTGACTGTAATTCTTAGTATCAAATTACGAGAAGAGGATCATTTAATCATTTTTCGTGAAATCTGATCTGAAATATTGAAAAAAAATAGATCCCAGAACTGTAATTTTAGTAATTATCGAGACACTGTAAAAGAGAAAAGATCGAGGTCGAAAAACACCCTACTTTAAGTGGCGTAAAATAACTTTGTTAAACCGGCCATTAACGTGTTAACGTTTTAAGTAAAACTTATAGAGAATTTGATTCCGAGTGAAATGGTACGAATAAAATCCACGGAAACTAAGTACTAAAGTAAGAATTTCCAAGTTTATTAAAAACAAAACGTATCAGAATGCGGCAGATTTTAACTGGTATCAAACGAAACAAAATTTTCAACGTTACAAAACAAAAGAATTAAATATTTACGAAAAATAAACGATCAGCCTTTACGAGTAAAAAACAGAAAAATCGAATAAAATTGACATCTAATAACAGACATATTTGACGTCTAAGCTAATATAAAAATTAATTTTATCTAAATTTGTGTGATGTAATTTATTTCGTAAGGCGACAGCATTAATCGGTAAGAAGAATTTATACCTTTTTGGTTTAAATTAAGTAACATAAGGCGAATACTTTGAAAAGATGAACTCCATCCTTTTAATGTACAGAAAGTACAAAATCTACTTCCTACTGATTTTCCTGAGCGTTTAAATTTTTGTCACTGGATTCTGAACGATATTACTGCCTTACTTTTATGATTTGTATTTCTCGCGTCTGTTGTGTAAAATCGCACACCGTTATAGTATGTTCTGTACATATTATACATGTCGCGTGTAGCGCTCATATTTCGTTATGATTCTTAATGTATCGGTAGATAGATTAACAATCTAGTTCTAATTTTAAAATATTTAAATATCTTACTTGAATAATTACTCGGTTTTTCTTACGCATGAGTACACCATCGCTCACTCTTAAAAAGAAAATTTAAACAAAGTCGTGCAAAGTTTTCTCTGATAATTTACATCTTTATTTTATTTTTTATATTTTGAATATTTAAAGGTTAAAAATGAAGTTCGGGTAGTTTTCTTCAACGGTACGGAATGAATAATATTAAATCCGTTTGTTTGTCGTCTTAGACGATACTTTTACCGCTGTCTTTGAGGTGTTGAAGCGACTGACACACGCCCGATCACCTGTAATGCAATTTCTCCTACCGGTTAAGTCAAGTACGTACTGTTTCGATTAGATCGGTGGGGAGATATCAGTTAGGTCACAGATTTCAACTGATCTTAGCAGTATTTGAATGAAATCTTTGGATTAGAAAGCTAATGACCTTCCGTTGAATCGCTTTTACAATAACGAGTGCGAAGTTTGTATTGAAATCGTTGCTGTAGTCGATCGGATGTTTAAATTTGTAACTAGAACGGATATTACAGTTACTAGTGAAAGAAATGTTATATGTTGTCAAATTTTTATTTTTATCCATTTTTTTCTTTTAAACTTTCTTTTATTTTTAAATCGTTTTCTTTATACTATTATCTTAAATTTAAAACGTATGTTGTACTAAATGCGATTAATAAAATACTTATTTTCGGTAATAATGATAAAGGTGTGTTGTGTACGATTACAAATTAATGTACACTAAAAACTTCTTGTAAAAATTTTAATATTAATGGAATCGAAATACGTAATGGTAAATGATTAGCTTGTTATTTACCTACTTCATATATTGCTTATTACTTGACCTTTCCAGTACTACCAAAACTGCTGTCAAATCCTGAGCAGAACTAGAGAAGTATCCCCGGTCAAAAGCTATGGCGTATCATAGCTCCCTCCTTAGAGGCATGCCTACGTAAGATCGCTTACTATCCGTATAAAACTATAATAAAGGATACATTTTTGCTTCTTACTTCACTTATTTTTGGCGCTGCAGTCAGTAGTGAACCTTGGCCTCCTTTACTGTTATTCTTTATGCTTCTCTGTCCTAGATTATTCTTCAGCTCCAACCCTTGTAAACTATTAAGATTACGCCCGTTATTCGATTCATTCTCGTTTCTCTTCGTACGGCTTCCTTTCTTTTTCTTGTATATTGAATATCTTTTTATTAATAGTTTTCGGCATTCTCCATCCGCGAAATACATATATAAATATCTACTTTTTAGATAAGATAAATTTTATTATATTCTTCTCTTCTTCTAAAGCTTCAAACTCGACGTACTGCATGTTTTCCTTTCTTTCCGATTTTTAGCTCTAAGAATTCTACGTAGGATCTTCCTCTCAAATATCTAATGTTGTACTGATTTATGTGTTATATTAAAAAAGTATGAAGTATTTTTTTATAAACATAACGATACGATACTCATAAAAACTGAATGACAAACAACACAGTTATTGAAAAATGTAGGCCTAACTGATATGGCTACCTTGTTTTTTATTATCGTGACTCACTTGATAACTAAATCAAATCTTCTGATTAAAATTGCTAAAATTAGCAGGAATTAGCAGTTTGGTCGCCATATCGGTTAAGGTTACTCGTATTTTTTACAGTAATGATGTCGTTTATCGTCAGAGTTTTATGAATAAGGTGTCCTTTTTTTCACAAAAAAAAAAAATGATTCATAACTCTTAAAATACTACACAATTTGATAAATCTAATAATTCTAAGATATTTAAGATTGAAAAATTGAAACTATCACCATTTTGAAATTTGTCAACCAAGAGTATCGTTATTTTTTCCCCTATTTAAAAAATTTTACTTTAAAATAAAGTACAAAGTTTTATTGCGTTATGTCCAATCGTTCTTGAAGAGTAACTTTTTTCTTAAAAAACAAAAAATGACAAACAGACAGAAAAATATGCGTTTTCGGATCTATGTTCACTGGTCATTTTTTGTTCAGTACGTTAAGTAGAATTACTTCCTAGGGTCTGAACTCACCTGTTAAGGACACTGTATATATACACAGTAGCGAAAAAATTAATCCGTACACAGTATTTTTATCAGAAAATTTTATTTTTAAAAGAAAGAAATATTTAATAGTCTAATTTACTCAAATTTAATCATTTATGTGACTTCCCTTGTTTTCGATTATCTCATTTATCCTCTTTGGCATTGACTCCATTAAGATAAAACAATGATTTTTGATTACTTCACCTCCAAAACCAAATCTGTATCGCTGAACTAATAAGGTCTGCTTTTGGGCTACAATTAATTTTCTCAAGTCTTTTCAGTACGGTCTGTAAATTTTCAGTGGGATTCAGGCCGTGGGAGTTCCCTGAATGCGATAGCACTTGAATGTCTTGGTTTATGAAGAACTCTTTTGCTTTCTTTGTCGAGTGACATGTTGCAAGGCCCTGTTGGAAAATGATTTCTGGGTTATTACGCAAAAATGGAACTGTTCTCATTTGGCATATGTTAATGTACCGATTTCATCATCCCATCCGCAGACGTAAGTCCTTCATGTGTAAAGCATCCCCAAAACGTCTTTTTGGGCGGGTGTTTGGAAGCTTGTTGCGATTGTGCTGGCATAATATTCTTCTCATCTGCTGACTTACGAGTGTAGTCTGCTCTCTCCCCTTGGACGAAGAAATGAGTCTTGTCTGGAAAAATAACTTCCGCATTTCACTAGTCCATTCTGTATGTTCCTTTGCCCGTTGAAGTCTTTTTGTCTTCATAAACTGTATCAGTAACTGCTTCTTTTTAGGTTTCCGAGCAGTCCTTCCCGTTGCCATCTTTTACGACTGTCATATCAAAAACATTAGAACCACTGGTTCTCAAGTCCCTATTAAGGTTGTTAACTTTGTTTTTCCTTATTAGTAATCGATCTAATGTAGGCGGGGTTTTCTTTTTCCGTCCGCATTTTCCTTTTCTCTTTGGAGAAACAGAACTTATTTCCCTAAACCTGTTCAGAATTTCATTTACAGTACCTAATCCTATACTACTCTCACTGGCAATCTGTCTTTGAGTCATTTGTGTGTGTTGGCCACACTTATTGACCGCTTTTGTGAGGTTATATCCATTGTATTAACTGGAAACGAATAACAAACCTATATCAGAAACCCACTAGGTCACCGAAAATTAATTAACAACGAATTATAAAACCATTAATTCTCTTTGTATATGAACTAACAACATAACCTGAAACACCAAACAGCAAGAAGTCTCTTTCACAGAATAAAAATTCCCTACAACAGAACAAAGCTTCCCTTTGTTTGAATTAATTTGTTTGCTGCTGCTGTGTGTGTGTGTGTGTGTGTATGTATGTATGTGTATATATATATATATTTATTTATTGTAAGAGGACCAGTATAACTGACCAGGGTAACGGATTTCTTCCAATTAAGTAGGGAGAAAGAGAATGAAAAGAAGAATCCAGAAGGAACTATAAGGAATGCTTTTCTTAGAGAAACGGGTCCGTTTAATAATGTGTTATTTGTAATACAGACAATGACACCTCCAAAAGTTGTTCTTCGCCCAAGGGTTACCGTATTACGGAAAGGAAATACCAAAAGGATCCCCCTTCGCTTCAGCAATTAAAGTAATGAGGCGAGTACTGGTTCTACACGCCAGGGGATGTAAATATTGTCATGGATCAACAGAAAGAGTCAGTACGCTGCGAGCCCTTGTTCGGCGCAGTCGTGATAACAAGCGATAACAGTGAGTAATTTTGCAAGCCCGAGTTCGACGCGGTTGCGGTGACGGCGGTATCGCCGTAGCGTGTGTTAACGAGTGTAGAGTATTCCAGCGTGGACAGTGAGTGAGCGAAAGAAGTTCGGTGAGTTATTATAAATAGTGGAAGTGATAGTAATCTGATCGTTCATATAGTTTAGGGTAGTTCTGTTGTACCCAGTAAAATAACATTGGCCGAGAATTGAATCATGTGAACTTTAGACTTCTGTAGTGTTATCTTGTTACTACAATATCAGGTTTTAGCGGCCATTATTAACATTTTTATTAAATTAGAATGTGTTCTGCTTCTTATAATTTAACTGCCGTTGAACAAATCTAGTCCTTTTTATTTTAATTAATATTTTGTTTTATTACTTATTTTGTTTATAAGTATTTAATGTAATTGTATTTGTAAGAAATCTTTACAGTTTATAGTCTCTCAATATCCTGGTTGAATCGCGAACCCGCGACAATACATATAACTCAATTTTCTGAATTTCAGTGAAGTTTTTAGTAAAAAAAATCATGAAATCGATTAGTTTGAAGTATTTTAAATTGTACTAATGTGTTTTTTTTTTCAAGCATGGAAATTAATTAACAGATTTCTTTACTAAAATTGATTTAAACTCCTAATTCAACCTCCTGCATTTATTCCAAAAATGAGTATCAGCAGGAATAAAAGAAAAGTTTCTTCGATTTATTTTAAAATTGAACTCAAAAGGTTCAAAAAAGAAAAAAGGAGAGCTATGGTGCATAGTAATTTAAATATACCCGTAGTATGAATTTATTTTTCAATAACCGTTTGTGGTAGTTAGTTTTGTTAACCTAGATGTCAAGACTGCTTTTAAAAAGCATCACTAGTTAAGAATTCTCTTCTTACTTCCTTCCGCTCTCTAGTACTCTTACCGATCGATAAATGAATCTAATTTCAGTTTCACAATTCAGTTTAATTCAAAGGTAACTAAAGATACCTCCATTATTCCGACTAGAATACAGCCCGTTTTAAATATTTAGCCTATACGTTTCGTGTTTTAAATGTGTTTACGTGTTATTTGTCAGTCGGTAACAGTATAGGTTCTGCTGTGGTAAACATTTTTTCTGATACCGATGATTCGTATGAAAAAAAGAATTCTGTAATTTCGGTATAAGTTAAATTTTTATCCGTTTGATTGGATTTTTTATCCGGTCAAGGTGCTGACTGTACAATACTACCTATTGGGCGAGCTATTTGATTTATACTTTTGTTAGTTATGTTGTAATGTTTTTCTGATCGTTTACCCGATAATATATCTTAAGTTCTTTTTTTCTGGCGGTTCCCTACTCTTCCTTGAATACGTTAACCGTAAACTTTCTTATCGCCTTTGTCTAGACGATTCCCTAGTTGAAGTGTTTTATCGATTCTTATTTTCCCGCCTTAAACCTAATTAAACATTTATAGCGGATCGCCGTAAGCGCCTGCTTCACCAGTATGATAATACCATTTTAGTTAGGAAAAATAGCTTCGCGGTCCATTCGGTTGATTCCGACCGGTTATTTCTCGAACACTGAATTCGATGAGAGTACGATGTTTATTAATCGGTTGAAAAATTACTCGATGGATTTAGCGATATTGTAAAACAAATAAATTAGTCTTTCAAAAGAGATCTTTTTTCGATCGATTTGGTGCTGGTAAGACAGTGGAAAATTTGTTACTGTAAATTTCCCTTTACGTGACAACTAAATATCCTGTTAAGTGATATTAGTAGAGATACGTAATTCCCTGCTCCTTGCTTTGCCTATCTATTTAATTTCTATTCGAAGCGCTTAAATATTTTCATCGTATATATTTTGTTAAAACTTTACGGTTTTTAGCCGATACACAGTTGTCTTTAAATTATGACGATTCCACTGTTTTAAATATAGACAAAAGAGCCGAAAAGTAATACGGTGTTTTTTGAAAATTAATATATTCAAACGAATTGTAAAAATTAAAACCGAAAACATTTTGCTTCCTCGGTTGAACTCGGCTTGAGCCCGACGATGACCGTTTCAGTAAATTAATTCTATATGTAAAACGAATTTGTGTAATGTTGTAACTCTTGAGACTTTTGGCGCAGATGGATCGAGCAACTTTGATTCCTCTTCGCAGAGACTATCCTTTCTATTTTCTCTGGATTATAAAAAAATTAGGTTTAATTATTTGATTCATTCTCTTAAAAAATTAATATAATAAAAAAAACTCATGTATTCATGATTCATGTACTCATGATTTCGGGCCTCGATTTCATTTAATATCTTTTGCAATTTTTTAGTTTACCGTAAATAAACCTTTCAGATTTGCAAGTAAAATAATTTGTTGTATCCATACACTTTAGAAATCTTTTATATTATCAGTAGTGTTTGTTTTATTTCCGATCTGAGAGTTTTATTGAACCTGAGAAGTTCTGTAAGTTTGATTAACACAATTTTTTCGGAATTCACTGTAGTGAACTGATTTATTTTGACAAATTTAAAGCTGACCGACATGAATTCTAATTAATTTATGGTTTCCACTTGATTCACCTCTGATATATTTTTTTTAACATGAATGTTGACCACTGTCATTTTTTCTTTTTTCATACTTTTTAACAAACTGAAACAATTTTTTAAAATTACTTATTAATAGCTTACATCTTAATTACTGTTTGGATTTTCAAACGGTTTGATGAATGAGGGCTGGTCTAACCTATTATTATTATCATATTTGAGATTATCACTTATTATTTTTATCAAGTGTGGGAGTGCTTTTTGAAGTAATTGCTGAGATAATAATATTACTTAGTCGTAAGCGATGATTTTACTATAATGTGATGTTTTTGTTTAGACCAATACAATCTATATATAAAAGAACACGTCGTGATTAGTTCCTAATCAACGCCCAACAAAAACTGAAGCTTAATTGATAAAAATTTGTACACACGTTCTTCTCTCGGTGTAAGTGCACACTAAAAAAGAATTTTTTTAAAATCTGGAGTTTAAAGGGTTAAAATGTTCTAACAATGTAATTTAATTTTTTTTTTTCAAATTTCTCGGTAACAAATGAAAATATCAACTTGATTTTTGATGTACGTAATCTTAATGTATATATCTGAAAACTGATTTCCAGATTTTTTGAAATTCCGAGTTTCAGTGGTTAAAATGGATTTTTGAATTTTTTTGAAACCCGGCCATTTTTTAATTTCTCGGGAACAAATGAAGATATGAGTTTGATTTTTTACGAGTATAATCATGCAAATATGTTAAAACAATTGCTAGGTGTTTTGAAATTCCTAGTTTAAAGGACTTTAGTGCAATGGACATTAAATTTTACTATCTTTTTAATTTTTCTGTAAAAAAGGAAGATATCAACTTGATTATCGGTGTGTATAATCTTCATGTGAATATCTAAAAATTAATACTTAGATCTCTTTTGAAATTCGATCTTAAAATGGGTGAAGAAAGGTAAAAAGGTTTCGAACAATGATCGCAAATTTTCCCCATTTCCGGTTATACTAAACAAGATATTCACTCGATTTGGGTTTGAAAATGCTTTTCAGATAAATATCTAAAAATAATTTTCGGGTTTTTTTAATTTTGATATTTAATATTAAAAAAACATAAGTTGTTTTTCACATTTTTGATGTATTGAACATGCTGTATTGCTACTGCTGTTGAATAAATTTTCATGAGATTTGGTAACATTGCGATGGTAATTTATGTTTGTAATTTTGATTATGTATTTTGTGAGCAAAATCGCAACTGGAAATCTAAAAACTGATTAGTGGGTCCTCTACTGACCGAACTGTTGCTTTGAAGAAATCATGATATATTGAGAGTGTTTATAAGTTAAACAGGCCGTTTTTTATTTATCATTACAATCACAAGGATGAATTTAATAAATAAGGGGAGTTTTCGCTAGACGGGAAGGGCGAGCGAAGCGGGCTGTGATCGCGACGTGAGACGCAAGTAACCATATAGAGCGGGCGAAGCCGCGACGGGGATGCTAGTTAATGTAATATTTTCTTTTAATGCATCTACTAATAATATAGTAAAAATTAAGGATGATGTCATTCTGTTTTCCCCTTTTTTTAGTTTTATTTTTTTCTGTTACTGTGTGAAATTTTATTTCATTACTGAAATTAGTCTTGATAAAGCTTAAGAGAAATAACTCTTCTTGACTTCTCTATTTTTTTCAGTCTATCTCGGATTTACGTCCGTATAAAAAGCGCCCCAAAAAATCTAAAATACATATTCCCTATTAATTGTCTAATAATAACCAATCCTTTCCCAGAATAAAAAAAAAAAGAAAAAATGGTTAGATCAGTTTCAAAATTTTTGTGTGAATAAATTTTTTCAGGAGGTAACTAAATATATTAAAACTAGCATCCCCGTTGTGGTACGCTATGTGCGTATATAACTTGGAAAATTGGAAATAATTTTAGATCACATGACGGTAAAATCTTCGCTTACGACCACGTAATATGATTACCTCAGTAATAACTTCATAATTTATTAATTATGTATGGGCTCTTGCTCTCAGAGTTATCTCTATTCACAACTTATACTAACTCATTTCACAAAGTTGAACTCGATTTTGAGCTTAGCGTATATATTGCTCTTCAAGTCTTGGAGAACGCTCTGGCGTAGATTCACGTTGTCTACGATCGTAAATTCTGTAGCCCTACACATTCTTCACATTTGTAACCTCACCGGCCTAGACGTTATGAAAATTTAATACCGATGAAAGTCGAATCTATGTCGATTATGTGTACGGCTTAACCTGATGGTATTTCTTAATTCAAATATAAAAATTTACAGAGTGTTACTTCCCTCGCGTGTGGATGAGTTCTCGCGGATCAGATTATACAGTGATATTAAATTTACTAAAACTTAGTATATCACATAATAGCTGTCTGCTGTCTGAAGAAGTCGATATTGACATATACAACGATCGATATGGACAAAGACAATAAATATAGTAAAACATGTTATAGGTTATCAAGTTATTTATTTATACTTTTTTTTAAAGATTTGTATAATAGTAAGAGGGAGCTTTGAACAGAAGTAAACATTCCGGGGGTCGTAAGAAAGCCACGATTAAAATATCGTAATGGTTGGTTCAGTAGTTCCGCGGTTGTCGGAAACAAGCGAAAAAGACGATGTCTTTATACAGTAGTGAGATTTGCAGAGCTGTTTACACAAAATATTATTTTTTGAATTTTGATTTACTGTTCCTTTCTATAAATAAGTTCTGCTATCCTAAGGAGCATCGGACAGTACAGATAAATTTATAAATTATAAGAAAATTGTATAACCGGGATAACCATTGATTTAAAAGAGCCAAAATTGGATGTTTTTGTAGATTGTTTTTCTGTTATTGATTACACTGAGGAACAAAAGATTATTTTTATTATTTTATTTTAAAACCGTGTGATTCTGATAGTATTTTTTCTCCTGAATTCAAATATAATATCGGATTTTCGCCATCACGCAAGGTTTCCGAGGGACAGGCAATTTTCAAACATTTTAATACTTTCTGCATTCTTAACTTCACATTATTCAAAGATTTGACTCTCCTTGAAAGTAAGAAATTACTATTTTCCGCTATATTTCGCCTGTGGAACATCCCTCTTGATGGTCAAACAATAATCGACCAGCATATTAGGATTCGATTGTCTTGATACCATAGCTGATTTGTCTGATTGTCTGATTTCCATAGCTGAAATCTCCTGATGAAAGTGTTCACCGCTCACTTCGCCAAGATTTTCCGGGAAGAAATCTATGTGCGAGTGCAGGAAGTGTACTTTTAAGGGCATATTACAACCCAAATTTTTATAAGATGTTATAAGATCGTTGGCAATATCACGGTAATTTCCTTCTTTCGATTTTCCAAAAAAGTCTGAGTAACATTTTTGAATACATGCCAAAAGTACACTACAGAGGTAACTAGTAATCTTTATTTGTAAAGTAACAAATTTTATTCCAAACCTAAAAACATGTATTTTCAAACAAACCTTTTCGTGTTTTATCCCGGCTTTCTTAAAATCTAAGTAAGACGGAGGTCTGAGGTCACTTTTGTTCAATTTCTTAAATCAAAACCCATAAAGAAGCACCAGATTCACCCCTCGATTCCTACCCAAGGATTTTAGCACGGTTTAATTTCATAGAGGGAACAGAAAGCAGGGCTTAATGTTTAGCGAGCCAAAACTCGCTGACGAACCATTTTCTGACCTATGTTTATATGAAATGTTTTTTTTTTAATTTTTGGCTATACAATCATCTCTGGAGAGATTACCGAACAATTTGGAATCACTTTGTATATGTTTCGTTAAAGAATGGCATTAAAAAAAAATTAAAAGAACAATGGTTTGCTCGTTTTAATAGGCTAAATAATTTTTTTCGTTATTACTATAAGTAGCTGTTATTACGAAGAAGACGAAATGTTAATTTAAATAATTATTTTAAAATAATTGTTGCATTATAGCCTGGTATAAACTCTCGTAGGAAAAGTATTGTAAATCATCCGTACTGATTTGAAATAATCAGAAATTTGTCATTTATCCACAATGAAACAATGTAACAATTGTTCTCATTCATTACAATGTAATATTTTTCCATTATTATAACATTTCTTACTGAGTTTATCATTAAAAATAGAAAAATACTAATTTCTTACCGAAGCCATTATCACTTGCAAAGCGGCCGACAAATAGAAAAAAATTCTTTCTCAAAAAAAATCCAAATCGAGTGAGAACAATAAGAAAAGATCGACGGCTCAATAAATAATATGCTTTATTTTCAAAATTCTCTTAAGATCTAGATTGTTTTATGGGTATGATGTTTTCAGGTTATGTTTAAATGCATTATCGATTGAATTTATGTAGTTCACTTAAAATTGTATATAGATATAATACAGTAATTATACTTTTAATAAAATATAATTGGATTTAGTAATAAATTAGATAGATTTCTTTATTATTATTATTATTATGTGTTTTTTATTTATTTCATTTTCTTATTAATTATATAATAATAATGTATTACCCTTATATTATATTTATTTTTATTTGTTCAAACTTTCATACTTATAAAGTATGTAATCCACTGTCAGTAGAAGTGATCTATAACTACATAACTGTGCAGTACACCCGGTACTATTGGGTAATCGTAATATGCAACAACTGGCGCGGTGGGGATAAGTATGTCTTGAGGTTTCTAGTTGTGCAGGCGATCTACGTGTTTGTAGCTCTCTCTCTCTCTCTCTCTCTCTCTCTCTCTCTCTCTCTCTCTCTCTCTCTCTCTCTCTGCTTCTCTCTTTCCCCCTCCCCCTCCTCCTCTCTCCCCCCGCCCTCCTCCCCCTTCCCCCGCC
>JAAAKQ030014410.1:2618-18147 GCA_010016005.3 Zanna intricata
TAATCTATTGTACAAAAAATTCAGTAATATCTTAAAAAAATGTAAGTTTTTGGCGGGAGGGAGTTACTTAGCTGTAGTTGAGTAGAAAACTTTTGTTTTTTTTTTTATAAAGGAATAAAGAAATTAGTTGATGATTGTTTTTAATTTTAGTACCTCATAATTACGTAAAAATAGTAATTTTTGTTAGAAAAATAGTTATCATTTTTTCCCCAATTATGTTAATGTACATATGAGTAATCATAAAACACTAAAATGTGATTAAATATTTAGTATTATTTTACACAATTATATGTGATCCCTATTATATTAATTGTAATGTTTATTGACTTCATTTATTATAGACTGACATTCTCTCCCTCTCAAAAAGACAAAAAAATAACCATAGATTGCTTGCACATATTGTTTGTAACTAAGTAAATTTTGAAGCTATAGCAAAGAAAAAAAATAAAATTTGTAGGAAAATTATTTCTTTAAAACTTGTTTACAGTGTTTTATTCTTAGTTATTAAAATATTTGCAAAAGATCTTCATAAGAAACATTCTTTGTAGACCATCCTATTCACTAGGACTCAAAAAAGGTCCTTAATTATTTAGGATCATCTATTTGTATTATACTATAAAACATAGTGTTTTTATTGATGCATACCAGTAAAAAAATATTACACCAGATTCATTAACTTACACAAAATTAAGTATGTAAGATTTCAAGCTCACATAGTAGTGAAAAAAATACTACTAATTTTCAGTTATGGCAATTTTTATATTTGAAAAATTGTATTTATTTACAGCAATACAGGAAAAAGATTAATGGCTAAATGCAGATTATTGTATCAAGAAAATGAAGAACTTGGAAAAATGATTTCTAGTGGAAGGTTAGCAAAATTAGAAGGTGATCTTGCTCTCCAGAAGAGCTTTAGTGAAGAAGTGAAGAAGTCTCAATCAGGTAAATTTATTTGAATGTCTCACTATAAAAACTTTCAATTTCTGTGTGGCATATTAATAAAAATAGCTATAGGATATTTTTAAATATGTACGCTATAAAAAAAAGCCATTATCCTAATTTACAGTATTTTTTATGGATCATTTTCAATTGATAAGTTTTAAATTCGATGAGCAATATTGACTTTTCATTATTACACTCTTGTTTCTATCATCTTAACCGCATTGTCAAGAAAAAACAAGTTTCTTTAGACCTTTACTTATATTTTTTCCTCCTAAAAACAATTTATCGTTTAAAATTTCAAGATAACTGAAAAAATGTATGTTATCACCAAAGAAACAGATTTTTGAATGAAAGAAATTGTTAGGTTTTAAAGATATAATTTTGTAATCAAATTTTATATGATTAAAAATATTGTAATGATAGAAGATTAAATATCAAATTCATTAAATATTGTCAAACCAGCAATTTAAAAAGCATTTAAAAGCTATAAAGATTGTAAATATATTTTGGAGCTTTTGTAGACTATGACTATTATCATGCATTCGAAATATGTACTCCTACCTTTAAAGAAATTTTAAGGAAATGATTCCTGGAAAAAGGTTCAGGTAATTTGATAAAAGAAGAAACTTTTAAACTTTATCAAGAAAAAACATGAATAAGAATATTTTAGAGATTAAAAGTTTCATAAAAACATTATTAACAAAGAAAAAAAATCATAGGAAAAAAATTGGTAAATGTGGATAATGGGTAAAAATTTGTCAAGTATGTTAGAAGTAAAACAAAGTTTAAGAAATTCTTTATATGTACCAGATCAGTGAAGTTTTAAAGCTTTGAGAGTTTCCATTTGAAGGAAAATTAAAAAGGCTAAAATTAAGCATAAAATGACAGTAATACAGATATAACAAACAGATTTTATAGAGGGTAGAAATATACAGTTTTATATACTGGTTATGTGATTGTTAAAAATAATTTCAGAAACCAAAGTGAGGGATGAAAGTGAGGAAAGTAATCAGGGAAAAGTAGATAAGTTATATGGTGTATATAGAAAATGTTTGCTAACTGGAAAACTAAGTTTTAAATATTCTAAAAAACTGTTATAAGATCAAGATTATTAAACAATTAAAATGTAATGAAGGTTGTGTTAATGGGAATGTAAGAAGTTTTAGAAAATCATCAGAAACAAATGGGAAAATTGTTAAGAACTGTTTGAGGATTGGCTGAAATATAATGCACTTGCTCACAACTTGAAAGGTTAAATGAAACACAGTATAAAATCACATTTTATTTTCTACAAAAACATAGTAATATTTTCACATAGTTGTCATTTAAAGCTATTCATTACTTCCAGTGGTGAACCAGTTTTTTCATTCTGTTAAAGAATGCTGATGGTGTTTTCTTAATCCATGGCCACACTTCAGTTAACTGAATCTTTCAGTTTGTCATCTGCAATGCAAATTTCTAGTGGAATAATTTTATTGGGAAGAAGGGTTTAAAAGTTATGATGGGTAGATATTTAAGTTTACATCATCATTGATTTAAAAATGTAATTGATGACAGCAGAAACTTAAATATCTCTGTTATTTAAGTTATTGATGAATTGCAGTATAAAAATATATTTAGATAAAAGTTTGTTAAATCACAAGATCTTGAAAGTGAATTAAAATTTTTATAAGATTTATTCAAATTTGTCATTAAGTGAAAGAAATGACAAACAAAAAAAAAAGAAGAAAAAATGGCTTTGAATCAGCTAGAAGTGAATAAATAATCTTCAGTGTTAGCAGTTCTAAAGTAATGCTAAACAGTTAGTTATTTTATTTAGGATGATAATTTTCTCAGAAGAGAGGGTTTATACTAAAAGACTATCATTATTGTGTTTACACAAGAAGCCCTAAGTCTGTCTTGATAAATCTTTTGATTGTGGAATTTTCAAAGTTATCAATAACCTGTTCACAGGAATCTGACAAAAAAAACATTAGTATATGTTGAAAATTACTCTGGGTAAAACGTTTTCTTTTGCACGCACACCATAACGATTTAAATGACAAACATCAAATCATTGATCGATCAGGATAAACTAATGCATTCCGTGGGACAGTGAAAGATGCAGCAATATTTATGTGTTTACTCATGTATTTTCTTGACTATTTTAAAGGAAAAAATTCTGTAAAACAAAAGTGTGTATTTGCACAAATAAAAAAATTAGAAAATTAAAAATTTTAACTTTATTTACTGTATGTATTAAAGTTCTTAAATTAATACACTACAATTGCTATATTTGTTGATAGAATTCAGTGAAATCATGATGTTTGTATGGTACCAGTCACGACGTTTATGAAATGGGAAAAAAACCCAACATTAAAATTATGTTGTAATTGTATATTATTACCTTTGTTGCACTATTACTGGATGAATGTTTGTAACATTAATTCAGAAGTAAAGGATTTCGTGCCTTGCAAATCAAAATCATAATTGGTATTGGTCCTGTCCTTGGACTCTGTTGTTACATCATCACCATCATCTGTGAGTTGATCAGCAAAGCAGGTGTCATCTTTATTACTACTGAGTGCATTCAATATCCCTGTTTTCTTAAAAGTTTCTTAATGATAACTGGTAAAATTGACCTCCAGGTACTCAGGATTCACTCTCGTATCCATTTAATTTTCCCTCTTGGCATGTACTCATGTTTATTTTCAGACATCCATGCTTAATACTGCTGGCGTATGTGTTCCTTGAAAGGTTTGTTGACTGCCACTGACGAAACCAGGGGTTACAATATTGATGTTAATCCATCTGGAATCATTCTGTTTTTGCTTCTTTAAGGCAGGCCTTTATTGTCTGAATGAGATTGCCTTGAAAACTGTCCAACATGAGAAGGGACTTTTTATAAAGCAGTGCACCTGGTTGTTACCAAACTTTTCTATGAGACGAGTAGTTCTTGTTCATGAAGCACGAAACCCATCCCCTACTGGTTTTGCACTTGTGCGATTTCCATTGCACAATATTGAAAATTTTGTGGTTGACTGACTATAGAAAGTTGTCATTGTTACATAATTCCTACCTATAACAGAAAAGTGATCCTCCAGTTGTGGATATTTTCTGTCTTTTGGGCCCTGAAACGCAAACCAAAAATTTTTTACTCTTGTTAACAGCTCCTTCTGTTTTCATCAACATTTTGAATGAGATTCTGAAACACCAAATTCCCTCTCAACAGCTAAGTTTTGTGTACTTCTTGGCCAAATCAATCATAAAGTCTGAAAAGTACTGTGCAAGTGTTGTATTTTAGTTTTAACTCTGATATTGACTTTTTATCCACTTTTATATCACAAACTTCAGGCTTGTTGCAGTTTCATATAAGTTTTACCCTGAAAAAATTATAAGAGGATTAAAAAAAAACCGAAAATGGTCTTAGAAACTGTGATGCAGAAATTATGCAACAAGGAAGATTACATGAATAAATAAGGTATGTTGTAAGAGGATTGCCAAAAGATTTTATGACATAGCCACTGTTGCATTACAGAAATTTATGAGAGGAACTATAAAAAGGCAGGAGTTGTTAGACTAAGAAAAATTCATAGGAAAGAAAAATATCTATAAAGGTAAATGGAGTCAAAAGTAATTCAAGTGACATGATGGATATTTTTTTTAAGTGAATAGCACATAAGTCATCAGACTATTGGCAGATATCATAAACAGATAGCTTCATTATTATTTTGAAACCTCTGTAATCATTGATAAACATCAGAGATTAAATGTAGTTTTACATTTACTTCAAAAACAGACTAAGAGGATTTCATGCAAGTTGCTTGAAATGAAAATGAAAATTCTATGGATGGATAATTCAGAAATTTAATGGTCTGGATATTCTTGTAATGAAAAAACTGAGAATGGCCAAGAAATTACTAAGCTGAATTCCATTTGAGTACAGTTTTTTGCATTAGAGCAAGTGTTATTCTCTTTCCTAGAAGAAAGAGAATAATTTGGATTATCAAAGAGAAGGGTACCTCATCAAATGTTTATTATTTCAGAAAGCTTGCTTGACAGAAAACATAATTCCAGTTTTTAATATGTTAATTACAACTTGAAAGAGTTTTATTTTTTCTTTGTCAGAGTTGCAATGTTTCAAGGTATATGCAATATAGAAGCAATAGCAGAACAATGTTTTGACTGCTTTAGAAATTCTGAGCCACCAAGCTGATTTCCTCATGTTTAGTAGTAACAACATGAGGTTATGCTTAACGATACCATTCATTTTATGATTATTGCAGAATATAGGAACAACTGGCATTATCAATGCCCTTATGGATATTTCACAGCCATTCTGTCCGATTTATTTATTCTAAAATGTACCACGCTGTCCAAGGAGTGAGTGATAGATGTTCACTTTACAAAACTGAATTTACAGAATTTATTAAAATTGATAGTAGTAACCATACTCGTACGGTGTCATCTGTTTTATTGACTGACCTGTGGAGAAAGGTTCGAAACCCCTCTGAACTGATTCCGTTATGATTTTATTGTGATGGAAATTAAATAACATGAATTAAATAATTGTGCTTTTAATTAATTTAATAATCTTTGAATCCTTTTAGCTAAACAATAAATATTTTCTAGTGTGTTTTATCAAATACATGATAATGTATGATTATATTTTTATTATTATTTTCCATGGTGCTTTAAAATTAATAATTTAATTACATGATTCAGTATTTATTTGGATTTTTGTATATAAGTGTAATTGTATGTTTCTCATTTTACTAACATCAGTCAGTCTTCTACTAATTTTTTTATTGTTTTTTCTTTTTTACAGAATTAGATGAGTTTCTACAAGATTTGGATGAGGATGTTGAAGGCATGCAGAGTACTATTTATTATTTACAGCAAGAACTTCGTAAATCTAAAGAAACTGTTGTTAATCTAGAACAGGAACTAAATAATTTAAGGACAAATGGAAGTGAATCAAATGTTGATGGGATGAGGGTATGCGGTTCATCAGTTAATGGTGTTAATGACAATTCATTTAGTGTGCCATGTGAACTTATTATTAAACAGGAGGAACGGACCAATGGTATCTCAAAAATAAAAGATGAATGGGGTAATTGTAAAGGGGATGAGGAAGTGTCTACAGACTCTAGTGAACTCGTATTAAAAATTAACATTGAAGATGAGTTGTGTGATGGTAAATTGGATACTCAACAAGATGGTACATCAGAAAGTAGTGATATGAGAACTGTTACAAACAACAATAGGGTAGATCGTTCACCCAGGAAACGGACGTCAAGTGAGGATAGTGATGATGTTCCTCTCAGCAAGAAAGTTAAAATTGACAACAGTGAGATTTCAGTGCATTATAATGATGATGAACTAGGATTAGTAAATGGTGAATCTGCACAGTTGAGTAATTCATGTGGCCAATAAGAAAGGACTTAAATAGGAATTAAAAACTTTACTTTTTAATCACATTTGTAATTGATTTTAGGTGCTTTCTTTACAGACATAAAATGTCTGGTTTTGAAAGCATTAATTTTGTACAGACTAGACAGTTATATACCATAGTATGTGTTGTAATCTAAAATATATTAATTTTAATTTTTATGAGATACTTTTGTTAACTAATTTTTTCATGCAGTAAGCTGAGTATTTTAGAAATGTTTTTTGGCCTCTGCTCATACTCTATTTGACATTAAAATCAGATGCCTTTTTTAAATGTAGCATTTATCTATTTCCCTGTTACTAGTGCTTTTCATGAACACTTGATGATCTTGTTCAGATTTTTGTTTAATGATATCTGCTCAGAAATTTTCTCTTTTGACGTAGCACATTTTATTATCACTTTTGGTAAATTGAGAACTGTTCTTTTTGGTTTTATTGTATATCATGTTATTTTAAGTTATGACTTCTTTCATATCGATGTTATTAAGACAAATCTGAATTATTTCACTTATGAAGCAAGTTGATTAATGTGTTGATATTTTTAAAATTCATATTTTTTAATGACCAATTATAAAGGTATTATTTAATTATCAAGAATATGTGTACTACAGAATTTTTTAAACCTTGTATTAATTTTATTTTGTTTTTTCCTGGTTGTGTGTGCTTGGTGATTAATTTTTTACTTTTTTGGTAACAGTAGAACGAAGTTACAAAAATAACCCATGGCATAAAGAAAGAGGGCAGCTAAGTTTATTTACATGTTATTTGCTGTGTAATAGAGAAAAAGTCATACTTATCTGGTCTCATTTAATATCATACTCTAATTGTTGTATTAAATTAATAATTTCTTTGAACAAAAATCCCATTTTAGGAAAAGTGACTACTGAAGTGGATTCATTCCCCAATTTTTTTTTTTTTTTTTTACAGTACTTTCTGTCATTAATAATACTAAGATGTTTTAAGAAAGAAATTAAACTTCTTATAATAGTAAATGGTATTATAAAACATTAAGGTTTCTGTAAAATATTTAATGAGTACATTATATTGATGGCCAGCTTGTAGTTGTAAACGTGCTGCTGGCTGCTCATTCAGTTAGTGTTGCCTTCCATTTCCAAAGAAATTTTTTATCATCATCAGTTGATGTAGTACTAACGCATCTATAACTGGGTACATTTTGACAAATAAATAAATAGAGATTATCCTGTGTTAGGTATTAAGATACAGAATTATTGTTAATTTATATTTGTGTGTGTTGAAACAACCATTAAGCGAGTAGAATTATTTGTGATAAACTCTAAAAAATTTGTTTTATTTTTAATAACATGAATATTTTAGATTTTTATATTAATTGTGAGGCATATTCATAAAGTAAGGGCTGTCGGGTTATATTTAAATATTAATAGATCTGAACTCAATTTCACACATGCAGGACCATCCACTATTTACAAAGTCACTGCAGTTGTTTTGATGCAGTAGTCGTTTGCCTGCCGGTGAATACAAATCACAATGTGTGCGATAATGGTTTCTCCCACCAGTTGTGAACTGTGCACTGTAATTAGGTTTTTATGTGTAAAAGGATCTTAAACTGCTGAAATTCATTGGAAGTTGTTCCTAGTATTTGGACCTATAGTAATGAGTAAAAAAAAGCTTAGACAATGGTTTTGTTTTAGAGTAGACTTTAAAAATGGCTGCATAAATGTGCATGATGAAAAGCGGAGTAGCAGGCCCAGTATTCAGGCTGATGAAAAGGGGGTCATTTGGTTGATTTCATGAAATTTGGATCTACAAGTAAAGCTGACATGTACTGCGAAACACTCACCAAACTGAGATGTGTGATCCAAAATCGACGAAACTGTAAATTGTCGTCCAGTGTAATAATTCTCCTTCTTGAAAACGTGCATCCTCACACAGCTGCCTTAACCAAGAAGATGATTCAAGATTTTTGTAGGGAACTTTTTGACCATCCTCCATATAGTCCCGACCTTACAACTATATCCTCTTCTTGCATTTGAAAAAGTGGCTCTTAGGAAAATGGTTTGAAAACAGTGAGGAACTCAAGATTGCCATTGTCAACTGGTTCAATTCCCAGGCGGCAAACTTCTATGCAGAGGGCTTAAAGAAACTGGTACAGTGTTACAAAAAGTACTTAGAACTGAATGGAAATTGTGTAGAGAAGTGAATTAGATATGTATAAACTAAAACTATGCCGGCCTCCATGGCGCGAGTGGTAGTGTCTCGGTCTTTCATCCGGAGGTCCTGGTCAGGCATGGTATTTTTCACACGCTACAATTCATTCATCTCATCCTCTGAAGATATATCTTAACAATGGTTCTGGTGGTAAAAAAAAAAAAATAAATAAAAGTGTAAGTAAATACCTTTTTTCATTTTTTCATTAGTTAATTTATTTTAATGACCAAACAGCCCTTACTTTATGAATACACCTAATATTAACAAAAATTACTTATCATTAAAGAGATAATAAATCATTTTTAAACTTACTTAATAGGAGTGGTTCAATAATATATAAAAAATTATAAGTATAAAGAGAATGAAAAGTTTACAGACTGCTACTATTGACCTGACCTCCTATAAACCTATTATAGGATAATTTAAAAAATTTAAGCAACGGATAAGTTTTATAAGCAAATTTATAAAATCTAATGAAAAATATTTTTACAATGAATAAAACCAATGATTAATTTCCACTACTTATTAACCAGTTTTGTTTGTTATTTAACAAAATTATATAGAGTGATTGAAAACTGTACGACAATCTCTCAGGAGCAGATTCTATAGCTAAAAATAAGAAGTTGATATAAACATAGGCCTGAAAACGCTTTTGTTAGCGAATTACGGGTGGCAAAAGTTTTCACCTAAATGTTCCCCTGGGAAATGAAGGCTACCTGAAATTTTGGGAAGGTAAATTAAGGGGCAAATTTAGTAGTTACTTATATTTTTTGACTTGAAAATATAAAAAAAAAAAATGGCTCCTAGAAATGTACCTCCATTAGTTTTAAAGATGTATGATGTAAAACACAAAAATTGGGGATTAAAAAGTAACACATTTTTGGCACTTTTTAATGCAAGAAAACTTTGTAAAATGGTTAATTAATTTTTTTTTTCTTGTTTTTCTTTATTAGAATATAGAAAATTTAATTTTCAAAAGAATCTTGTAAATTACTTTTAAAAAAATTGAATACAGAATATTGAAATTTAACTTTATAAAACAGATTGAATTGTGTAAAAAAATTTTAACAGGTTGAAAGAACTGTATGTTTATTTACTACTTCTTTTATCAGTTTGAATTAATTAGTTTTCATAGGTTGGCAATATCAACTGATCAACAATTAACTTTTTGAAACAGTGTTTGAATAATCTTGATGGTGGTTTTTGTTTTCTATTAAGGTATCTGAGATTTTGTGTACAATTCAGAGGACAGTTTTTATAAAATTTAACTAAATTTTCTTTTATACATAATGGGAGACAATGGTAAATATGTGTACGGATATCATATTAACTTACGGTAAAGTAAACAATTGGTTTGGTAGTTCAAGAATGTTGTGATACTTATCCACATCGAAGAGTACCTGATTGCAAAACTTATGATGCTTTGGAGAGATGACTTTGAGAAACCAGCTGTTTTAAACCAAAACAAGCAGATACTGGTTGTCAACGAAATGGGAGAAGCCATAATGAACAAGCAATAATAAATTTATACAATTATCACCATGTACAAGCACTGGACAGGTATCACAGCATTTACATATTTAACATTCAAGCATATGGTGGAAACTTCATGAGGCACAGTTGTACCATACACAATTTTTCCATATAACATGGGTACAAGACATTACTGAAAGATCACAATAAACAGAAGATATCCTGCTGATGGTTAACTAGAAAATGGGTTAAAAAAAAGCAATTTCCTTTGTCGCATTCTGGTAACAGATGAATCGTTCTTCAGAAGAAATGGAACAGTAAATTTTCACAACACCCATATTTTGGTGGTTGAAAACCCACATGAGATTGCAATAAGACATTTTCAACATAGATTTTCAATTAATGTGTAAATTGGTGCCCTAGGTAAAAATTTGATTGGTCCATTTTTCTTACCAAGCACTTACAAGAAAAATATACTTAAACTTTTTGGAAACAAATTCACCCACCCTCTTGGAAGATATTTCTTATGGAAACAGATTATAGATGTGGTTCATGCATGACGAGGCACCTCCTCATTTTTCTAATAATGTAAAGGATCATTTAAATAATACTACAGTAGACGGATTAGTTGAAATGGGCCAGTAAAATGGCCACCACCATTTCCCAATCTCATGCCATCAGAATTTTTTTTATGGGGTTGGATGAAGTTAGTTGTCGATACAAAGTGGATTAACACACTAGTTGGATTCCAACTAAGGAATCGCTAAATAGAAGCTGCAGAGACTATTAAGAATATTCCTAACGTTATGAGACATCCTAGAAAAGAATTGATTTGTTGAGCAAAATCATGTATTGAACAAAACAGGGAACACTTTGAGCAACTTTGAAGGTAATTTATAACGGCCATCATTATTTTTAATGTCATCTTTCCATTGTTTTATGTTAAAAGCCGTTTCCAACTTGTAGACAAAATTAATTATTTCATGTTGTTAAAGATTTTTCACAATTAAGCCTGTTTTCTTTTTTAATAAAGTTTAAATTTCAGTATCCTGTATTCAGTTTTTCCTTAAGTAATTAACATGAATTAAGAATTAAATTTTCTGCATTTCTTACTGGAAAAACAATAACTTAATTAACCATTTAACTAAGTTTTCTTATATTAAATCCAAAAACATCTTACTTTTTACCTCCAATTTTTGTGTTTTATGTCAGATATCCTTAGAATTAATGGAGATACAATTCTGGGACCCATTTTTTGTATTTTTAGGTCAAAACCATAAGAAATAGCTAAAGTCATCCCTTAATTTACCTTCCCAGAATTTCAGAATTTTTCATTTCCCTGGGAAAACCAAAATCTTTCGCTAGCCATAAAACTTATGAAGTGTTTTTGGGCCTATGTTTATACAGATGTTTTTTCTATTTTTAGCTGTAGAATCAGCTCTCGAGAGATTGCCATATAGTTTTGAATATTATGCCCTTGTCTTTTAATAATACAAAATAAATTAAAATTTTCTAATTATAGTCATTCCTAATTGCTTACTCAGAATTATTTAGTTATATTTAAACTTCAATATGTAACTTGATAGAAGTATGAAAATTGTGTTTTTATTTTTTTTTTAATTTATAAAGTTTGACTTGCACATTATAGGGTGGATCACTAAAACATCAGTCACTAAAAATTTATTTAGAAATTGTTTAAGAATTGTCTAAAAACTGATATTGAAATCAGCATGAAGTAGTAAGGTCGATTGTACATCTTGTCTATTGTAAAAGTTTTAAATTTTTACTGGTCTGAAGTAGAAGAAGAAAGTTTTTTTATCTGGAATAACCAACTTGTAACATAAAAAACAAAAAGGGTTCAGATAAATATTTTTTCTGATTTGTCAAAGCATAAACGATGCTTTGGTAAAATTTCACAGTGGTCAGAAATTTTGTAATAGATATATTAGCCCTGAAGGGAATATTTCTTGAAGAGTGACATCAACTAAATCTTCAGAACAGTATGAGTTTGGTTATACTCTTATTTTAAAAATAAATGAAATTAAATATAGTACTAGTGAATGTAGTAGGAATTGAAGGTGATACCTTTGTTACCAAAATAATGTATACGTGAATGTACTGTTTTAACTGCTGAAGATTTCAGATTTGAGGTTAAAATCTGTTGTTTGTATTGAAAACATGTTCCTCCTGTAACTGAAGTATTTCATAATTTTTAGTAATTTTAAAGAAATTTAGAATATAAATAATATTAAATAGACAAAAAATTATTGCAACAATTTTTTTTTTAAGAGAATGAAAAAATTTGGTAGTACAATTAAAAAAATAAACAAAATAATGACTATTAATAGCATCGATTAAAAACAATGAATATGTATTGTTTGGTAAATGAATTATATAACAAAAAAAGTATTTTGTTTTTATAAATAACGACAGAAAATTATTTTTTATATTTATTTTTATAGTACTTTTGTATTGATTTTGTAGAATATTTAAATTTACATGTTGTGTGAATGTCCCTACAGTAAGTATGGTATCTCCTTCATATGATAAATCAATCTGTACAACTGATTTTTTTTTCCTTTTGTCGATGATGAAGGAATGCCATTTATGCTCACCACACAGGTTCATTGTGGGCGTATTGAGCTTGGACTCAGGATGCTATTCGTCCTAGGCTAGGTAACAGGCTTCACCAAGGTGTTGTTAGGTGTAAAATAATCTGTCCCATACCGACTAAACCTCCCTCACTGCTCTTCTTTGCCCCGAAACTGGGGATTGTTCTGACGTGCACTCGGATCTTCTTGTCTTAAGCTTACCTGCTCTCAGCCCGCAGCTGGCCCTTCTTACTCGCAGTACCTGTAACATACAATCATGCATCCACTCTCTCACTCAACCACTTACACAACCACATTTATTTTTCTGTGTATGTGTATTTGTTTGCACACGTGTTCACGCCGACAGAATAGGAGTCCCTGTGCGTCATTGTCACCACCTATCCCAAATCAGGGACAAGTGGGACTCAGCAGGAGGCTGTCCATTTCCCTGGCTCCTCCGTGTTTGTGTCAGTGTGTCATCGCCAAGGGTTCTGGAGTCCCTGTGCGTCATCATTGTCGCCCATCCCTGCAAAAAAACAAGACGCGCGACAACTCAGCAGAGGGCTACCCCAGCCTTCTTTGGAACCTCAGATATCCATTAGCATCCTCTTCCGGCTTCCACATTCTTTGGATTCATCATGACAGTGCCGAACCCATTCAGCGCCTTCCAATTATCAAAGGAGGATAACATGAAGGCCACAAGGTCTTTGGCCCAAACTTGTCAATACCTGCCGCCGCTCTCTGGACATGCCACTCCAAGCAGTATAAAAGCATATGCTCAGCTGTATTTGAAATGTAAAAAACCTACAGCGATCTGAATCCCTTTTGCCAATTCGGTGCAGGAAAGACCCTCGAAGGTTCCATGCCCTGTAAATAGCTGTGTAATGGAAAAGGTCATCTTACTGTGCCACCTGAAACACCATTCCTTAAGGTCCAAGATGAGAGTTTTGGTCCATTCAGCAACACCCGCCACTCTCCATCTTTCAATCCATCTGTCAAAGGTGATCTGCCTTGCTTCCTGCTGATATGACTCCCAACTGGATTGCTGATGTACCCTCTGCAGTCTCTTTCTGTTATGCCTAATATCAACTGCAGAGCCCCAAACTGGCACAGCGGACAGTAGCGCTGATGCCACTAAGGAAACAATGACCCTTCTCTTCAAGGACCTGTGTCGAGCGGACTGTGTAGACATCAGTACAAAATATACTGATGTATATTGTATGTATCATATCTGTATGTATATACTGATGTATACAGTACAATACACTGATGTATCACCCAATAGTGATTTGACTGATCTCTCCACCCTGTCACAACTGTACATCACGTGCTTAGTAAAACGCCTAGCCTTGTCGAATACCACACCCAAATACTTCACCATATGCCTCTCAGCAAGTACATGTTGTCTAACCTGTAGATTGGTAGTACCAAGCCGCCTTTTTTTCCAGCCAACCTTATGTAGTCGCACTTCTCCAATGACAACGCCAGACCGTGTTCATTCAGCCAGTTATTAATGGCCAGGAGCACCTCATTTCCGCTGTTCTGAAGATCAGTCTCACTCTTACTGCTGACTAAAAGAGCAAGATTGTCGGTATAGGCTAGAACTTCAACGTCTGCCGGCAACTACAGTTCAAGCAGACCATCAAACATTATGATCCAAAGCACTAAACCCTGTGGAACTCCACCATGAATTTCAAACGTCAGCCAACCATCCAACAATTCGACCATAGTCCAGTGTTCACTCAAATACTGCCTGATCTGGTACTGGAGGTATGCACTGATAACCTTCCTTCTAAGTGCAGACAAGATGGTGTCCCAACCACAGTCCCGAACGCGTTGGCAACATCCAACAAAACAAGCATTGGGATGCGCTTGGTCCTCCAGGTGCCATCCCTAGTTTCTGCCGCCCATTGAACCACCCTCGATGTGGCCTGTATGGTGGAGCGTACCCTCCAGAAGCCTTACTGATTTGAATGTATTCCGGCACTAGCATTCAACTCTTCTATCAATCTCAGCACCTTCCAGTCATACACTTCACAGTTCCAGCCTTGACTAACTATCGTTAAGTCAATAACCGAGGTATGCCCTCTGGCCTCAAAGGTAGGCGAGGAGTCATTCAAGCAAAGTAAACCCAACAAGTGTATAATGTCAGTCAATTCCACACCTATTGTATGACTGCCTGCCTTTACTGCCTTGCAGTTGAAATCACCCATCAGGATAATTTTCTTGGTGGTACTACTGATCACACCAACTAGTCAGTCGACAAAATTAGCATAGTCTGTCAGGTCCAGTTGGGAGTGATATATGCACCTATAACCATAATCTCCACCAACTCAACAGCCACAATCCCCTCATCTGCGGTAAAGCTGCCAACCAAAACGCCCACTAACATCATAAATAGCAACATCTCCAGCACTGTCAACACACCAGTTATTCCTAACAATGGTATACCTGTTCGGCTCTGTGGTGACCAATATGTCCACATCATAATGAACAGCTAGCTCCCCAACCAGCTGATGGGAGAGCGAGCTCCTATTAGCATTAGAAAGGAGCAGCTTAACCATTACTGCTCCTTCACATGTCAACCTTCGGTGCGATGAGATGAGCTTCCACAATCAAGACATTTTTTACTTTCACGACAGCTGATCTGATGGCCCTTATGTCCACAGTTATAACACAAATCAGCCCTATTGGGACCACGGCAGTCGACACTCCTGTTTCTGGTACCCCAGCATCTATAACACCCCTCCCGTATGTGCACTTCACAAAACATCCAGCCATTTTTGATTCACTCCTCTACTAACTCGCATGCCACTCTATATATAGTGACCAATGTGATCTGGGTCTCGCCATAGGCAGGCCTAATAGACGAAATCCTAGACTCTTCATCCCTACCTATCCTATCT